>JAGDQP010008622.1:0-62262 GCA_022664845.1 Lepisma saccharinum | reverse complement strand
TTTTTTTTTTCTTCCACGATTTAAGTATATCCATGCTAAATACAAAATTTCAAATTTTAAGTAGGCTTATATATAAATTTTATTTTCCAAAATCCAATATGTGTACCCAATTTATCATATCTGAATTATTAAATATTTTTCTTGATTGATTAAACCTCTATACATACGTAGAACATGTTGGAATAAAATAAAAGGAGGTATGACCTTGACCTGTAGTTATTGGGTTGGTACTAATGAGATGTCCGCCTGAGGTGCGCCATGTCCAAAGACCAAAAAAAAAAAAAAAACTACTTTACATGGTTACCCAAAGTAGTCGCCGTCTGCAACCACAAACTGTTGCCATCGCGTCAGCCAACGATTAGATTCCATGGCGAAAGAAATCTGGAGTCTGTGATACGAAGAAACCCTCAACTGCATGTTGCACCGCCTGATCATCAGTGAACCTCTTCCCTTCTAATAAAAGTTCGAGATGCCGGAAGAGGTGGTAGTCAGTGGGAGAGAGATCGGGAGAATACGGTGGGTGAGGAAGGTTTCACTTCACCTTAGCGACCGCACGGAGCCGCCGATTGACAATGGTATGGTATATGCCTAACTCTTCCGCAAGGGCACGAACACATTTCCGAGGCTCGGCTTCCACGGTGTTCCTGAGCAGCTCATCCGAACATGATGTTGGTCGGTGCCCACGGGGATGATTTTGCAATGTTGTCACCGGAACGAAATTTGACAAAACAACGTCAAATGGTGCCTTGATTTGCCATTTCTATCCTAAATGTGCTGTTAATGATCTTGCGGCTTGCTGTGCAGAATGCCTCAGTTTGAATTCATAAAGAAAAATCACTCACAATTGTAGGTTTTTCATGGTTCACTTTCATACGACCCTGTTCAACAACACACTGTCTCCTTTCTACGTAACCCAGCCTCTTTGCTGGACGTACACAGAGTTTGTGACGTTAGACGCGTGACCTCAGTCGATCGTTGTATTGTGTTGCCGAAGTGTGTTTCCCACCAGGCGTCAAGGCGGTCATTTCATTCGCACCAAGCCAGTATATTCATTCGCTTGAGCAACCACGTAGTGAGTCAGCTATGTACTTGCAAATTGCTGCGCTATGTTGCTAATAGTATTAATCCAAAAATGGCATGTACAAATTACAAATATATACAAAATATATGGATGAACTATACAGTTGAAATACTTTAGAAGTTTTTCGAATGCTATTCCGGTTGTCTTCTATGAATTGAATGATTAATGAAGATATGATATTAGAGTGGCTGGGATCAGAGGGAAAGAGACGGTATACATTGACGCATTGTTCGGAGGACAACATTAGAAGGGATTTTCCAGGGGTAAGGTTCATGATAAAAACTGGTTTTATCTTACCCAGGATAGAATCCAATGCTTGCTTAAATGCGATAGTTAGCGATCTAAATTTGCATCATGGTGTTGGGTAGACAATGGAATCGGGAACTCCACACCGGAAATCGAACCCGGGACCCCTCACATGGAGGACAACTGAATTGAAAGCTTTTAAAGTAGATTGTGGTACGGTACAATGCACTTTTCATACAGATAAAGAAACAAAATACTTTCTTTTAAAGACAATGGCATCGCATAATCCTTGGTCATGTTACTCCACTAGTCTTGCTAAGGCATTTTTTTTTTTTTAATGCTACAGTGTCACTTGCGTTCATCATCCGATTATACTTTGATTGTTTCACTTATTGATACAGACGATACAGAACAATTGTTCCATTTCCGCTTTAGGTGGCTCACTAAACATTTTATTTCCTTTTAAGTAAATATCCGGCCATTGACTGCTGAGTGGAACTCCTTGTCAGAACATCTCTGCATTTCTTTACTCCGTTCATTTTTTTACAATTTCTTTTTTTGTTCTTCGCTTAAGGGAGCATGTAAAGAGACTTTACAACTGTAAAAGCACTTTCGTTTAGTATGGCAACAACATTTCTTAAAACAATTTCATGCACTGTTGGCTTTGCTCAGTGTGGTTATGAAGAGATCTGATTTTTTAATTTTATTTTTACATTATACAAGCTCTACACAAAATGCTACACAAATTTGCTTATCATGATTCGGAGCAGGTAGATCTCATCGTCGATGCCTGTGCCCTCTATGAACACAAAGAAACACTAAGTTTGAAAATAAAACAACAAAGAAAATAGCTGCATATGCTTATCAGAAAGAGGCATTGTACAGTGAAGTGCTGCAGCTTCTTGTAACTTGATATGTACAAAGGCGTTGGATATGTACAAGGACATATTCATTCCCGTGCTATTATCAAAACAAATAACGGATGAAATGGTTTTTTTTTAAATAGCAAAGAGAAAAAAAAAACATTTTGGATGATGGTAATAAAATTATGCCAATTTTCTTCGCGTAAGTTATTATGTTTAAATAGCGTAACTGATTCAATAACTGGACTAAACGACTTGATTGTTATATTAATGAGACGTTAATGAAAAGAAAAAAAAAATGTCTGTGAAATCAAACATAAAGAAGTTCTTTGAGTTTATGCTTTCGCTTTTCAGAACATAATTTTACAGTCATTTGTGCATAGATCATGCAATGTTGAAGAAGAAATAACACGATTTATATTTTCTTCCGCAATGACCAAGTAAAAGCTAATTGAAAATTGAATTATAAATTTCTAGCAGAGATTCTCCCAGGATTATCATTTTGGGGGTTGTAAAGCCAAAATTGTGAGGCGTGTAAATATAGTTATGCACGGTTTCTATCGATTTTTAACAGCAAAAATATAAAGTTGGGAGTGTGTGCTCTAGCATTTAGAGGAGGGGAATGGCAGAATCCCTGGTTTCTTGATATCATTAATACATCTACGGTCAGTTTAAGCAATAAGATCTTAAGTTGTTATTATTAAAAGATCATCACTTAAAATTTATAATTAGGAGCCCAATTTGGAATCTATCTGTTAACTCGTAACCCGAAACCTATAACCACAGACTAGCACGCTGGGATTCCGCCAGGATTTTTTTACCATTTTCGAAATAGTTACCTTCAAAGTTAACAGTTTCCTAAAGAAAGAAAGAAAAGAACAAAGAATATGTTTCTTATCTTTTAATAAAAAAAAAACAATTAATTTTAATTTATCGATGACTAATTAACACAAGAAAATAGCACTTTATTCTTCTTTAATTAAGACATAATTGTGAAGATACAATTAATAAAAATTTAATTATTATGCAAATTTATTAGTTAATTAAGACATTTTCTTGTAGAACGTACTGATGCAAGTTTAGTCATGTATTGTACACTCTTTGCATGATAACAAATAATAATAATAATAATAATAATAATAATAATAATAATAATAATAATAATAATAATAATAATAATAATGAAAATGAATATTTTAGTTGTTACAAACATTCTAAATGAACTTATGTTTCTAAGCACTTTTAATTACATTGTATTCCGAATAATAAGTAAACCTGTGTCTTCATCAACAACGGAATAGAAGATTGTCCTTAATTCTTCTAGGAGTTTGATTATATACTCTTTTTAGTTTTCGATTCGATACTGATTATCATCATTAAAATATTAGAAAATATGAACAGATAGCATGACCCAAAACGGCATGACGGTTACTGGGTCACATTATTCGATATTCAGGAGACAAAAATCCGTTATCGGTGCAGCTTCTATTGGCTCCAAGAGACCAATTAAATAGTTAAATCCACGAGATATCTTAGATGACCACAGAAACATAGACTCGTGCACAAACTTAGATTCACATATGACGTCATAGAATGTAAACATTATTATAATTCAATTTGATATTTTTTATTTCTTTATGTGTAGATTTAATTAGGGTTTGAGAAGTGTCAAAAAATATATATGTAAGGTAGATGAGGGCAATTGCGCCACGCTAAGCTTCAACGCATGTTGCAGGCTGATCTTTTATTTCTTTACATAAAATATACATGAACACTCTCAGTCATCTATCAGTTGTCCAGGAAAAACAAAACAAAACCTCCCCCTCACAAAAAAAAATACGTACACAGTGCATTCAATTTCGCCAGCATATTTCGAAATTACTTGCTTTTTCCCCGATTGGCATATCTTTCGTGGTTCACCGCTTGAATAAATTATAAAACTCATAGAAATAATATCTCTAACGTTCATTAGGAGACAACCTTTGGGTCAGTTGTCTGACATGGCGAAATTGTAAGCACTAACAAGTTTCACAAAAATGGGATGAAAACAACGTAAATAGAAGACAATCATAGAAACTAACTAACGTCTACTCTACAGTTTTAATATTTCAGTAAACTGCTTAGCCCAAGAATCATCTGATTAATATAATTAAGAATGTATTACACGTACAGAAGCACAAGTTAGATCAAACCGCGCTTTCGTTATCATAAATTGTCATCGCCACCCATGCCTATGGACGACAATATACCAAAATACAAATCACCCTCCACTGTTCTACCCAACACAAATGTAATTTGTCGGATTTACTGTAGAATGTTGGGAATAAAGGTGGGTGGCGGATTTGTAAACATGGCAAAATTGCGCTCATCTATCTTATATACATAGAGATCGAAATTTCATTGGGAGGGGAAGAAGTATGAAGCTTGGGGAAATTATTGTCTAATGGAATTCTTCTGAAAAAGACATTGTTTATCACCAATCTAACATCGATTTGTAATTTTGCTATGGAATTGATAAGACCGAAGACTTTGAAAACGATGAGCGCTGTCTTGTAGCGTGGAAGTGATCACACTTTACAAAAGATACAAAAAAAAGCTTGTGGTTGGTGTTCTGTTGTGTTGACTACTATAGTTTTTTCTTCTTCTTCTTCTTCTTCTTCTTCTTCTTCTTTCGTTCTTCTTGAGGACAAGCTGAAGGTCAAGTTCATTACTCTGTGGTCTTGTTAGCGTTGCTTGAACACGAATCTCTTCGGGGACACAAACTATTATCCTCGAAGATTTTCTTTCAGTCATTTTGTCTTCTTAAAAAGTCTTCTTCTTCTTTTCTTTACACGACTTGACATAAGAAAAAATACATATATAAACACACACAAATCTTTAGTTACAATGCCCTATAACTAGATTATTCTCTCTGTCGTAGCAGTGTGTGTGTGTGCTGGCTCTATTCCAAAAGAAGCATTTCCGTGTATATACTCACATTCTCAGATGTCATTGGACAATAACTTAATGAAATCTTTTGGCATTTTATGTTAAACGGTTAATCCGAAGAGCGGATATTTTCACCCTTTTTTTTCGATGAGAAAATGTTTTCATGAAAATTATTTAATTCCTATTGAAATGAGTGGTTTTTAATGGAACACTCTTGCTTTGGATAGAAAATGTGATCCTGTTAGATCTGATTCCTATGCTTTACGGATGTAATTTAGTCTTCATCGTAGATAAAGCGACTTCTTATCTTTTTAGAGTGGTTGACAATACATCGTGGGTACTATTCAAGTTTGTTATCCGCCAGTTGTTACCGTGAAGTTATCAAACGACGAAAGCTACACTGTTAATAGCGTTTGTGTTAAAAATGACAACATAAGACCTTTACTCAATGATAACAATATAGCATAAGATGTAAAGAGAAATAGAGGCCAGTCTTGAAACTTTTTCAATCAGCCCTCGTAAAAGTGGAAGCCAAGGTCGCTTTCTACAAAAGGACCGATTATTTTATACAGATTATTCTGTTAGACTTACAACGGAACCTGTGTCTACAATAGAATAAGTTATAATGACCCGTGCCTTTGACGAAACCCTCTACACAGTATTGTCACTCAAATAAAAGTTTCCTGTTTTAAAACTAAACCATGCAAGTTCACGCATCGTGTTTTGCTTTTAGCTAGGTAGGGATGCTATTCGTCGCGGAAAATTAGGGACTGTACCGGAATTGAGATCTGCGTCCCGGCAGTGATTCCACCAGACCCCGCCCCCTTCATGGGGGGTGTCCCTCCCCCAAATTCTCGACAACACCTTCCCCAGCTTTAATTTTTTTTGTGGTCAAATAGAAATAGAAATCGTGCAAAACTCCTCCCAATTATGACTTTTCATCCCCCAAACTGAAAATCCTGGCGGAATCCCTGGGTCCCGGTGTTCCGAAAATAATTATCGGACGCATAAATGTTCCAGTTTTCAGCGAAGAGGGAACCAAGCGAAAGATTATCCTTTCCATTCTTTTCAGACGATTATATTATCTTCAATTAGGCCTATATTACCTTATCAGTAAGGCACCTCTAAAGAGTAAAAAAAAAAATGTATGCATAGAACGTGGGTTTAATTAAGTTCATGATTCAATGGAACAGAAACAAAGCGGTTTGCTGCTCAATAGTTATAGTTGTTGGTATTACCCTTTGTTTCCACCTGGATTTTGCTTCAGAGTTATGTGAACCACTGACTGAATTTCTTTTTACTTTGTTTACTAAAACCGGGCACACAGTACCGGTAATAAAAAATCCTTTAAAATTTCAATTCAATAGCAAAAAGGTGTAAAAAAATGTATTTGTTTCACTATTGATTGAATTTTTAATTATTCGTTCCTATTACCCAATAATGATCGTGTGTTCCCGTTGTTGCTTCGACCAATACTCCCACGCGTACGGACTCAGGATGATGAAGACGGAGCTAGAACGTTTCTATAATGTGAGATCTTATTTATTTATAACAACAGATATAACAAGCGCCTTACTTGAATTATTTTGAAGTTTTAGTAGCAACCCTAGCTATAGACCTATTTGTTATAGTGTCTTTGATCCCAAAATGTTTCATTATTATCTCCGAATATTTTCTTTTTGCTATTGTTGAAAACATTGAGCTGCACTTTACGATACTGGAACGCTAGATTAATATCTGAAACTAGGCACCAGAGAAAACATTTAACCTCGTTATTTCATTTTTTCGTTTAGTGGACCAAACTTTCAGTTCTAACTCGGTATTTTACTTTGTTTTCGCTGTGAGTCCCGTTCTCTCTTACGTCTTAGTTCTTGTGTTACGCATATACAGTATATACTGTGCATATAATAGCACATAATATCAATAATAGTCATGTTATATTTTTAGTAATTCAAGAATTATGACGTAAAAAAGGAGCTGCACAGCGACAGCAAGTATACAGAAAGAAAACTCAGATCTGAAACCGAAACCGGAGGTGGACAAACGAGCGTAAGTCCTTTGTGTCTGGCCTCAGATTGGTAATGTAATCCAGCATTTCAGTATGGTAAATTATAGCTCACTGGCTACAACAAGGGATAGGGTGTAGGGAATATGATACGATGTTTACTTTTTTAAGTATTTCCTTTTCATGTTTCTCGCATTACAATGAGTGTAAGGTTTATTATTTATTTTTTTTAATTGCAGTGTGCTTGGCAGCGAGAAACCAGTCATGCCCTCGGATTTGTACTCCAGGTGGAGAACCAGTGTGCGGAACAGATGGTATTATTTACCCTAATGAATGTGAATTGAGAAAAAAGACTTGTGGGAGAGGTAAGTGTAACATACGGTGTAATTTATTATACATGTATACGTTAAGTATATCAGGAACATTTAGCAGTGGATACTCAAAATCAAATATTTGCCCTCCTTAAATATGTATGACTTAGTTGGTTCTTAGAAAGAACAGAAATAGAGCCCTCGAGACACATCCGACCCAAGAAGTATTTCTCTCCAACTTGTAATGGCCCCACTGTCATAGTTTTAAATACATTTATCAAATGAATAGGCAATGTATAAAGTGTTTTCTTGTAAGTAGTGTCATTTGGTCGGGTTTGTTACAGAGGTAATGATTACTTCAACTCACACCTATGATCTACCCAGTTTTTTCCAAACATTTTGCGCGCAGAAATGGAAGTCTTTTAGTGGGGAGCGAAAATAGGATAATAAGAATATTGAAATTTGCTACAAAGATCCAAGTTCCGAACTTTGAAATGTTAAATGTTTTCGTCATTGGTTGCAGATAAGCAATAATATTAAATGAGACTCAAAAATTGTTATTACGAAGTTTTAATTTTAGTAGACTAGTATCAAACAAGGGTGTTTATTCGAGTAAAGTTCTTACAGTTTATAAAGTAATATTAAAAATAATAATCATTTGTGTACACTTTTCTTCAAACGTTAATTCTATTTATTCTTACCTGTAAAAATATACTAGCTTATAATAGACATCTATGAAGTATCATTAAAATCAAATAACTCCCCCTTGTGTCATTTTTCCTGGGTTTTTGCATAGAGATTTCAAATACCGAATTGTCTCACTTATGATAAAGAAGTTCGAATCAGTTCCAAGAGTCATATCAAATATTTGTCGATTCACATCTGTCGAACATGCAAACCAATTCAAATTTCAAAAGCTATTAAATTAACATGTACTATGAAATATAGAATACATTGTTGCAAATTGTTGAAAAAATATACGACATTGAATGTTGTAATGGGAAATGTTCACAAATATCCGTGATTATAAATAAATTTAGGAGAAACAGATATGTTTGTCCTCACTTTATAGGCATCCCTTCCTCGCGTCACGCGGTAGACATTAAAGCTGACTGCGATATCTTTTACACGTGGCCACCGAGATCACTACAATTATTGTGTACAATTTCTTATAAGGTTACGTCACAAGATAGTGTGCACGTACTTCCCTCCCCCCTCCTAAAAAGAAAAACAACTGCAATAATTAAAATTACACATCACTTCAATCCAGTCCATCTTTATAGGTGTGCGCGAGCGTGAATGTATACGTATGTGCGATGTGCTTGGGAAAACCGTCTTGATGTTTGCAGCGTCATAACGAGTTAGTATAAATAATTTATGAGTTTATCTCTTTGGTGACACCATTTTCATGTGCAGGTATGTTTCTTCAGATCTATTTATAACTATTGAAGGATTTTTGTGGACCACCTTGCATTATAAACCTGTAATTTATAAATGTGAAAATAATTGTCGACTCCAGAGGTTTCCCGTGACATTGACGAATATTAGAAAAGTTCGAGGTATTTTTTTTTATATATAACCCGAAATATGTGACACAAAATTGTCGTAGTTTGTACATGAACACATTATGATCCAAGGATTCCCGATTTTCAAAAAAATGATTTATAAAAACTGGACTTTTCTAAATTTCTGAACTTTTTAACTTTCCGATTTTTTAAAAAACATTCCCGATTTTTCAATTTCTCGATTAAGAATAGATTTCCCGGAATTTTTACAAATTCATTTTTTTTAAAATTCCCGGATTTCCCGAATTTTTAAATTTCTCGATTATTTAAAAAACAAGTTCTTGGATTTCCCGAACATCCCTTGGCTTCTGGTACATTGTAAAATGTTTATATATGTATATCTATTGATAAGATTCTTTCTCTTTACTAGTAAAATATGCCTTTTTTTTTTGTATAATGAGCAAGATTGCGCTTTTGTGAGGTCAATTATCTCTTTATCCATTTTTATATTTAAAGGTTTTCTCTTCTCGAGTGAAGAATCTTCGGAGAGTTCTGAAGAATACGAGGAAAGAAGTAGTACGTGTGTTCTTCCTTGTCTGTCTTGCACATTTTTATTTCGTAGACATTTTCACAGGACGTAGGGGGACACAGTCTTAATTAAATTCATCTTTCAACACAATTTTATTTCCTGCAAAAGCACTTTCCACTTTTTTTTTTATCACTTACTTGATTCACAACATGCAGTACGTCACTACAACTCACTTCTATAGCTGTAGTAGAGTGTTTTGTTTTATAGATTACTGCACTCACTGTGACTATTTGCGTAATGTGCTATTTCTTCTCTCACTATTCTATTTATCTTTAAACTAAAAGTGTTTGATTTTCAGTACATTATTTGTCTGTATTCTATCTTTTGAAAGTAGGTATCAGAGATCATTTTATGTATGTTTGTGAGTGTGTTTTGGAGAATTTGTGTGTGTGTGTGTGTTGGCATTCCCACATTTATTTTGCCAATATTTCAACGTACTGTGAGGCCTCATAAAATTATGGAACTTTACACAAACCCTCTTCTTTTTTAAAAAAAATAAATAAAAAAAATTGCTTTATGATGTCATTGTTGGTCTCTCTAGCCGAGTCTGAATGTGTATGTGTTTGTGTGTGTGTGAGAGAGAGAGGGGGGGAGAGAGAGAGATTTCTTTTGTCTTCATATCTGTTACTATTTCTGCATTTATGAACCAGTTTTGATGAAACAAAACTACAAGAGAGGTTTAAAAGTGTATTTTCATTTTCATGCTAGGCAATATTATCAAAATGAAAACATCAACCATTTTAATTTATATAAAATAGAAATATTATTCGTTGAAATGTCTTCATTAGCAATGATGTTTTAACAAAATTCATAGATATTTCTGTACTATTTCACAGATTCCTGTAGAGGTATTCCCGAGCCGCCCCTGATTTCAGAAGCTTCACCACGTTGTTTCGCACATACACTTTGGTATTAACATTTTTCGTTTCAAAGATTTCAGTGGACTAGGTGATGGCTCTGTTACGAATTTCGTGAATAACCCTGTATTACAGGATGTTCAAGAAGTGATGGTCATATAATGAAGCCTGGCTTCGTCAGATGAATAAAAAAGAGAGTAGCGTAGAGGGAATTTCACGTTTAAGAAATTCATTCTAAACTGACTGACATTGCTCAATAGACAAGTACAGAAATTCCCTGTAATCTTCATTCTTTAACCATAAAATCTACTCAAATACATTTTTGGCGGAGAGTACCATTTCAATTCCTATTTTTGATACGTCGACAACACGTATTATGTCATTATTTGTGCATATATGGTGTTGACTCATTTGTGAAGATGCTGCGTTACATTTTGGTGCATCTAGCTTCCATACTAAACGTTTTACATGTCTTCAAATTATCTTTATTTTTTTTCGGTGTGAAACATTTGCCCTGAATTTATTATAATTATTTTCTGAACATTATTATGTTTTCTGTTTACAGTGACAGGTTCTTAAAGAAAAGACACAGTCATGGGCGGATCTAGCAGAAAGACCCTAGGGGGGAAGGGGCAATTACTTTAAGGGTGGAAGGTATTCCAGTGGTCCTCCGAAATATCTAAATCATTCTGCAATGACTGGGGGGGGGGGGTGTCAATGCTCCCCATAAATCCGCCCATAGCCACAGTCTTGCTTTCTTCTTTATGTTTCTTAGTTGTTCTCTAGTGTTACTCTTCCTTCACATATCATTAAGTCACTCTTCTCCTTCAGATCCACATATCAACATCCTTACATTGAGAAATCCTGTCAGAGTAGGGGATAGGCCTCGCAGACAATAAAGGCTATTTAGCTATATTCATTTTATATATGTCTAAAATCTAATTCTAATATATCACTGTTTGTTCTAGGAGGCTCTAGAGCCAATCCATCAAACAGTTATTATCAGAATGCAAACAGATGTCATGAGAATGAAAATGAATAGTAATCACGCCTTTATTGACTGCCTGGTTTATCCCCTTAATTCACCTTTCATTGTTTCTTTCTAGAGTGCACTTCTCTATTCCTTTACAGGTCGATATTCTTACAAGGAAATCGTTAATGAGATCATATCGAAACACGAGAAGAACATTCTAGATTCCTTGCTACAGTTTATGATTGCAGTGTTGCTAACTTCAGATATATTCTACCTCGAAAGTGCAATTAGTTATTAATGTACAACAAACGTTGATGTATGTCTAGCGTCATGACGACAAGCATATTTTAGCCATTCATTCACGTAAACACAGGCCAAGTCCAAAAAGCGGACCTTAATGTAATTGAATATGTGTGGGGTGCTCTGGGTGGCTGTCCTTGTGCCCACTCCACGAAGCCTGAAAGATTTTCAAACGGTTCTCCATCAACAACGGACCCAAATATCGAAGCAGTTAGTTGACACTCTTAGAGTCATTGTGAGATGTGTTAAAAATTATAAATATTTCTGACAAATATTTATAATTTTCTATCTCAGGTGTATGCATAAGTAGTTTCCGGTTTAACTAAGAGATGGCGCCAGCGAAAAGTACGTAGCGTATTCATTTGACACATACGCCATTTTGTTCGTCTGACATTAAACTACAAACACACACAAGTTGAGTCCGTCAAACACTAGTGTCTTTGTTTTATCGTTCAGTGATCATGTCGAAGTTTGTGCCTGAAAACGAACATTTGCGGCACGCATTGCTTTTCTTATTTAATTAAAAGAAAAAGGGTGTTGAAAGTCATCGTGTGCTGGTAGAAACATATGGTGAACACGCTCCATCGATTAGAATATGTGAGACATGGTTTCGACAATTTAAAAGTGGTGATTTCAATGTGAAAGACAGTGCGCGCTCTGGTAGACCACAAAAGTGCGAAAACGAGCAATTGCAGGTGTTATTGGAGGATGACCCAACTCAAACTCAACAGCAATTGGCAAAAGCATTAAATGTGTCACAAGAAACAATCAGCAGACGTTTACGAGCAATGGGGAAGATCAATAAACTGGGTAAATGGGTCCCACACGATTTGAATGAACGTCAAATGGAAAATCGCAAAGTCACTTGTGAAATGCTGCTTCAACGCCACGAAAGAAAATCCTTTTTGTATCGAATTGTGACGGGTAACGAAAAATGGATTTATTTTGAAAACCCGAAGCGGAAAAAATCGTGGCTTTCACCTGGTGAAGCCGGTCCTTCAACACCAAGGCCAAATTGCTTCGGCAAGAAGATCATGTTTTGTGTCTGGTGGGACCAGAGCGGTATTGTGTATTATGAACTCTTGAAGCTCGGCGAAACCGTTAATTCACAACGCTATCGTCAACAAATGATTAATTTAAATCACGCATTGATCGAAAGACGACCGGAATGGGCCCGAAGACATGGCAAAGTGATTGTGTTACACGACAATGAGCCGTCTCACACAGCAAAACCAGTGAAAGACACCTTGAAATCGCTTGGATGAGACATCCTTCCGCACCCGCCGTACTCCCCAGACCTGGCGCCATCTGACTATCACCTCTTCGCATCAATGGGGCACGCGCTCGCAGAGCAGCACTTCGGCAATTTCGAAGACGTTGGAAAATGGCTCGAGGAATGGTTTGCCGCAAAAGACAAGCAGTTTTTCTGGCATGGTATGCATCAATTACCTGAAAGATGGGCGAAATGTGTAGAAGCCGATGGCCAATATTTTGAATAAAACAAAATTAATTTGCCTTGAAAATTACGTGTTTTCTTTACCACAAAAACCGGCAAAAACTTGTTCATACACCTGGTAAATACTATAAATGATGCAGTATAGATGGCAATTAAGTCAATGAAGATGAGGGTCCTACTTAGATTAGTTTACCTTAAACTATATCAAAGTAATGAATGCAGTTTAGTAACTAGGTAAAATGTTTTTAGTTGCCAGTTGAGCTTAATATTCGAACAGAATAAGAACGCAAGTGTGATAATATTCTTTATTATTCTTCCCTTTGTAAATTTACAAAACTTCTTTGTGAAAGTAAGTAGCCAATAAAGTCTAATGTGAAAGGAATATGGTTGTCTTTGTGCGTACTATGTTTGAGAATAATTTGAACATACAGTGTAAAATTTGAGTACATTGTACCCATATACTTTTAAAAAAATCTGAACCATTCATATGAATAATGAGAAAACTCGTTCTTTAAGAATCTCAGTTTAGTTAGTGAGAGTTCCTCAGTGATCATAGTGTTTTTGAACAACGATCAGTGATTTAAGCTTACGTAATGGTTAAGTAACGGGTAGTTACTAATCAGTCGGTCTACGATTAGTAGACCTAAACTAGGTCTAAAAGGCGGTAAACAGTCATTGGTTGTAAAAAAACTCAGTTTAATATGAACCAAAAATATAAAAAATACTTTTTATTTTCACACTACAACCTTTGTTTAGTGTTTGAAACTATTTCTTCATGGGAAACTTACAGTAACATGCACACTTATTTCTGACCTACGATACTCGATATTAGATACTCAATACTTCAACATTGTTCTGTAATGCAAATGATGCATATTTAATTAAAAGTAATCAAGTAATATATAAATTAAGATAGATCAATATCAGAATTTCTCTATTTATCAGAATACTGGATAGTAGTATTTATTTTTGCCCTTTGGTACTTGGTAATTTCTTCAATATTGTTCTACTCCACACAGCACAGGCACATTCTAGGAATACGCTACGAATATCCCAAGGATATTCTACGATATTCTTGGTATATATGTAGAATATTAAACGAATATCTGGATGTCCGGAATGAGCGCATATCCTAAGGATATCCCAGGGGATATTCCAAGTATATTCTACGAATATGTCGAGAACAATTATTCTTTGGAGACTATTTTCAGAATATTCCTGAAACTCCAATCCACAATATCCTTTTAATATTCTAGAAAGAATATCCTAGGAATATTCTTATTTGATACCAAATATTTTCTGGTATATTGTGGATCTAAATTGGATATCCCTAGGATATCCTGTGCTATTTGGGACAATTTAAATGATACATATGTAATCAAAAGTAATGTATAAATATAATGTTTTCTGTCGTTAACAGTTCTACTGTATTACCTACTTCTATCTTAAATACTTACAATAATTTTGCATAATTTATTCTTAAATACAGTGTACCTCAGTTATAGCGATATCGGTTATAAGGATATCTTACCTATAGCGTCAGGTATTCTGTGGTATTAACATCATCCTCATAACTGCATAAACTTAGGTTAAAATGACATTCTGTTATAACGACACAATTTTTCAAGTCTCTTGGATGTCGTCATAACCGAGTTTTACTCTATCCAATTCTTTACAACTTTGTTTTACACAAGAGTAGGAGTAGTCTTTTTAAAATTTGAAACTGTTAAAGTTAATATTTCTTTCACTCAATAGGGTATATCAAAATATAAGAAAACCGACAATAACATCTAAAAATACTTTCCAATGACTGGACGTTATATTTTTTTGTTAATGAACACGAGCATTCCCCCTCCATCGGAATCAAGTCGACCTTTTTCTGTCACTTCCAATTGTTCTCTTTTTGAGGATTGTGCTCATCAGAGCAAGTCAGATTGTGCTCTCTCTCGTTCTATCATTGACACACAGCAAAAATATTAGGAAACCAAGTATTATTATATGGTGTGTTTCTAAAGGATAGGCTAGCGGTTGTTTTGTAGTTTCAAATCTCATAAAATCAGCATTGCATCCGCTAAGGTTCCGTTGTTTCCTCTCTATTTTTCACCCACATTTGACCGATAGTAAAAATTGTGCGTCTTCTTATTTTATGACGATATGTAGGTATATGTATTGTGTGTGTGGCTGGATAGCCATAAGAAATAGTGAATTACTGAAAGAACGTTGGTTTACAAGATCCGTAAACCAAGGGGAAAGAATTTGACAATGAAGAAATAATTCAACCGCTGTCCTGAAACTTGAGACCAGGAGCTCCTCTTTGCTGCAGAAGAGGCTATTCTATGCGTTGAAGAACTAAAGGATAATAAAATTTCTCACCAATTGATGTTTTATTTTCAGTCGGCTTCTCCCCAACATATGAAAGAAGGAACAGAAAACCTCCTTCAAAGTATTTTTCTTTTGAATTTTCAAGAGCCTTTTTGTCGCACTATTTTATATTCAGAGACAGAAAATTATTGTTTAGATAAGTTTATATGTTTTCCTATAATTTAACTCTGTCCTGAGTCATAGATGCCTAAAAGCCATAAAAATACAAATTCAAGAAGCTTTAAGATGTAAGTTATAGACCTAACGTTCTACCATGGGAGTATATTCAGAGAAAGATATCAGTCTCAAAAGATATTGAAGTATTGAGAAAGTATTCACCCTATCAGTTTCGGTATCGACCGGTACCGATAATTTGTAAGTATCGGTGGTATCGTAAACTCATCACTAATCATGGGTATTAGTCAAGTTCGTTCTTCATTTGTTATCGCGAAGTTTATCGAAAGACAAATTCCTTCTATAAAGTTAATCGCGTTTAGTTAAAAAAAAAAATGGCAAGAGAAGACCTAACAACTTTCCTTAGTGACAAAACATACCAGAAGACGTCAAATTTATAAGATATATATACAAGAAGTCTTTAAATATTATTTTCAAGTACCTGACGAGAGGAAAGAGACAATTTCTAGGGCGTTCTCTCCCAGTTGACCCGTCTAGTCTAGTCTAGGGGATAATCTGAGGCCAGTTTTAATCCATCTGTTTTCGTTGACATTAACCTGCGTCACATACAGACGGACAAAAAAGAAAATGAAAAGCCATGCCAAATAATTTGCGGACGTCCCCGGAAAGCGTGGGAAAATTACTAGGAAAATTCGATTCTTATTAGAATGTAAATAGTAGTTACTAAAATTAATGAGCACTTAGATTCCTACAAAAAGTTGCAAAAGAAAATTTAATTACTAGGTTAAGTAAGTACTTGTGTCCTCTGTTAATAGATTCTAATTTTATTTAATAAGCAGTCAGAAAAGAAATTTGTCCATTATTTTTATAGTCAAGAGATCTAGTATTCATTAAATTTGTTTGTTCGTTCTTCTTTTTTAAACAGGTTAATTTATAACAACTAGACAGCAAAATAAGTTAGCGCTACTGTTCTACTAGCAATCGAGAAGGCTCCGAGGGTAACCTGATAGCATTCTGACGGTCAGAAACAAAAAACATTTCCATAAAATATGTTGGCAACACTGACACTTTAGGGACGAGAACACTCTCAGCATTATTATTTTACTGTGTCGAATAATGTTTGTGCGAAGTTTGATGCGAATTCGTCCAACGGTATAGAACAATTTTGAAAAAAAAAAATTAAAATAAGTTGGCAACACTTAACACCTAGAGTACTTGGCAATGGGGACACGCAACTAGTTTTCTATTGTGTCGAATAATGTTCATGCAAAGTTTAGTGTTGCTACGTCTAACGTAATGGGAACAAATTTGATTGTATTGCAAATAGGTTGGCAACACTGACACCTGTAGTGCTTGGGGACGGAGGTATCCGACATTTATTTTTCCATTCTGTTGAAATTTTTAACCAATTATGGTGCAGATAGATATAATGAAATGCAAGCAACTTGAATTTTAAAAAGTGGTTTCACAATACTGACCTACTGCACCAATCACGATGGTTCTGGCAACTCTGAGCTAGTCTAGCCAAGACCTTTTCAACAACAAATCAGTCAGTTCTCTACAGCTTATGGTTACTGAAATTTATTTTTTAGACACGGATACATGAACTGCTGGTTAATAAAGTTTATTTTCGTTAGCTACGGTATGAAGGGACCTTTAGGTATCTAGGGCTCAGACCGGGATAGTGGAGGGGAAAGCATGTGGGGCCAGGGCCTAAGTCGAAGGTACAACCCGGAATTTGCCTGGTGTGACTGAAGAAAAAAAAAACTTCAGTCAGGATGGTCGGTCCCTGGAATCGAACCCAGAATCCCCCAAATGCGAAGTCAATACTGATGCTCCATTACTGAACGTGGTCCTTACGTCCGTATTCAGTAGATTGCAGCAATTGGAACTAATGTTATAAGTACATCCGTTGTCGGTAGTGTGTCAAATGTTATCATATATGAAATATCAAGATTATTGTTTTTATAAATTAGCTAAATTGGGAGGGTGTAAGTGGAGTTTTGCACGGTTTCTATCGATTTTCGACCATAAAAATGTTCAAAATGAGACGGTGCTCTTGAGAATTTGGGAGGGTGACACCCCCACAGTGGGGAAGGGGGGCTGGCGGAATCGAATTTTAACCGTAAAGTTGGTGGGTTCGAGAATTTGTGATGATGATACAATCCCTGACTTTTTCTAAGTTTTGTGACCTAAGAAATTCCTGCATTTTTTGTGAATATGACTGTTTCTTATTTGCTTCATATTTATATATTGACGTTCAGCTCAATTTCATCAACATGTGTAAACGCGACCAATTAGACATCTGCTTGTAGACTTATGATTGGTTAAAGAAATTTATGACATATTAAAGCGTTTCTGCCGATATTTGAATCCTGAGTTAAGCTGATTTAAAGAAAAAAAAATGAATGTCTGAGTTTTATATCATTTCAAAAATGCTTAAAGTGGTTTACATTAACATGAACCTGTCTTGTTTAATATTGCTTCTTAAAACAATGATACGTAAAAGAAAAAAAAAAGCTTTTCTTTAGCATTAATCTTCTCCCATTTCTTAATTGCAGGTGTTCATGTGGACACAGCCCCTGGAGCTTGTAAAAGATCTAACGGATCGTTGTGTGAACACCGTTGCGGAAAAGAATATGATCAAGTGTGTGGAACGGATGGGAGGACGTACCTGAACAAATGCATGTTACGAGTGGAAATTTGTCGGTGAGTAGACGTTATAATGTCTTGTGGACAACTTGTATAGTTTCTATATTCAATTGTTTAAGATATGTTATAGAATATTGGAAGTATACACGCTATCTAAAAATAAATATTCTCCTTATACAGAACGATATCTGACAAGAGAAAACGTTATATCTGAAGATACCTGAAAAGAGTGGTCTGGAGCCCACTTTACCTGAACTCTAGACCCGTTCTTCGAACCTCATCAGCTCGTTTAGGACACTAATAACAAACAATTCAAGGAAGACCCTATTTTATATAAGAATATTTTGGGTAAAGTACCTGTAGCCGATGGACTAATTTGTCCAATATGCCAATATTCATAGAGTATTTTTTTTTATAAAGAAAATAAAAGTCTAGCTCTTTTAATAACATGTTTAGGCTCAGATGGCTCGTTGGAGGACGAAAGGAACAGTCACGTCGCTGATTTCTCATAGACTTTGAGGAGGCACGCGGTTTCAAGACCTGCTGTGGGCCATCCTGACTGAGGTTTTCTAGTGTCACTAGGCGAATACTGGGTTGATATATCAACTAAGGCTCTGGCCTATACGTTCCCCACCCTGCCTCCGGACGAGTGATCAGTGATTGACTGACGAGAATAAGCTAAATGTAGCCAGTTCAATATATATATATTAATATTTTAGTCAACGGACTTTAATTCCTTCTATACTTCGAGTTCTTTTTTAAATTACGAATGGCAAACAGAGTAATTTCATTAACGTATCGCAGATAAACATAAGCCAAAAGCAGGTCCATAAGTGGATTGGCATCCTACCGACTAACAGAGCTGCAATACCTCTAATAAGGTTATTATGAGAAAGATCTGCTCAAGATCTCCTTTCAGTCTCTTTTGGAAAGAACTTCCTTGACAGCGGTGTTTTAATCTGTCTTGATATGGTTGATTTAAGAAGTACGAAAGGGGAGAAAAGCAGTCATATACGTATGTGAAATAACTTTTTTAAAGTTTTACCAGTTATGTCAGGTCTGAGAAGCCATTTTTACATTCTTGTTTTGTAATGTCAATATATCTAACACGAGCTGTCCTCTTCAATGGTATCCTTCTATTTCCTTCTTTTCTTAAATGCTGTCCTCAAAGGGAACCGGTGTCAAAGAGATTCTCCCTATATCTGTTCTTCGTGTCCGCATTCCCCAGCCAGCAGCACCTGACTTTGTGTTTGTCTTCAATGTTATTTGTCTTGCTTGCTCCTAAGCCAACAGGTCTTTATGATGTCTACGAGACCGTAAGAAGAAGTAGAGTTTTAAAGTCATCTTACTTATTCTGGTCACGTGCGGAAAAACTCATGTTAAAAAAGGTTTAACAGCTATTTTGTATAGTCCCTCATAGGATCAGTAAGTATGCATAATGTTATGTGTGTGATTGCTTCTTGACAACAGTTAAGAAACATCTGCAAGAGGTCTTCTTCTTCTTTTGCTTGTAATGATATCTGATATGCTGAGCACCTCACATGTACAGACATCCATTATATGTATACATAACTACAATCCTTTCCATTTTACAGTTACTTTTCCGCGAGTTTTACACTTTTTGTCCATTTATCGGTAAAGTTGTAGTTCCTGAACGTTGCAACATCGTGAGGACTTATACGTGCTTGATTTGACCATCAACAGGACATTCTTCTGAACTGTACAGCTTTTCCATTATTTTGCAAAAATTTCAGCTGCTTCCAACTAGAAAACATGTGGTAAAAGTTTAAGAATTTGTCTTAAAACAAATAAACAATGAACAAATACCATAAAATCACTCCGGGTATAATTCAGTGTCACTTCCTTGTAACTTTTGGATGTTACAAAGACAACACAGCAAGTTTGAACAAGGTCACAAAAGAATGAAAACTTTTGGGAATATGCATGCAGTAAAGTGGCGTACCTTAAGGAATGGTGCTGGGTCCTTTATTCTATTTAATATATACGTTAGCAATTATTTAATACAATCTTTATCCATGAAATATGTACTTGAATGTCGGATAGGTATATAACAACTGTTTTCATCATATCGTTCCTTTAACATGATCGTGGACGAATGTTTTACACATATCCTTCCAACCCTTCTAGCACCCACAGCTTTAGCTCAACACCCAGTAAATATAAAATCATTTTAACTGAAAAACAGACGGAAAGTTTCAATATTAGTCTCAACCTGATTTTCAATATTCAAAACCATCTGCTGTGGTGTTTTATTTATTGCCACATGCGGAATAATACATGTTTGGTATTTTGTTTGGTCATGTCTTTAATCACGACAGAATTCATATTCATTTTGTCCAGCAGGTCTTATCGCTTAGACCTATCTCATGTACCACGCTTGTAACTTTTGTCACTGTTGATATAAATGTTCAACGTTTTTATTACGTAATTCTTTTAGACTAAGGGCAGAGACATAAATGGCTTCATAAAGCTTTATAATCACAACAAGAAGGCAGATACTTTAATTGTTTAATTGTAGACGAGATACTTGGACACTTCCTTCTAAAAGAGATTTGTCAAACTAGTTTTAAAGCGAAATGAAATAGGAAGCATTTCATTCGTTCTGGTATTAATTTGTGGAAATTAGGATGGCTTGATCTCAACAGAGAAGTTTCTCACAAAGGTTCTTTTCTTTGTTGGAATATTGTTTTCTTTGTTTCTTTGCTTGTTAGGATAGATTGTAGTTCTTGTCCATGTTAGCCCCTATGGCGTTAAAATTCCCGGCACAGCCAATTGTTAAAGTTGTTACGCGAATTAGTTGATTCCATCCAGACCTCCTGAACTGATATCTCCTTCTCTTGTTCGCCATCATCTTCTCTTGTTCCAGTGGACCATTAAAGCAGATTGCTCATAACGGTTGTTCCACGACAACAATTAATTTTCTAGCCGTCAGGTTTTTTTCATTCCTTTGTTAAGCTTGTGTTCTTCCACTATACTGTATCTGTCCGAACGAGTTTCTTCTTTTTCTTCGTTTTCTTGAGCAACCAATGAACAAGAATTGTTACTAGCAGTTTGTTGGCTTAGATTCAAACATCGTTGTTCCTTGTTAAAGGGGGATTGCAGTGGAGTTGGGGAGAGGAGATATCTTATTGTATGCTCTGAGTGTAGATCAAAAGAGTGTACTTAATGAACGACAAATTTAGTTACAGATTTAAAAATATAATATGATTTAATCAGTTCCGTTCTACAATCAATTGTCCTCGTACGTCGAGCAACTTTTAACTTGTTTAAAATATTTTTAAAAGGATTCTTTGTTTGTTATATAATAAGAACTTACAGTTATGGACAGATAGGCACCAATGGCGGTCATATGTCTGAAGAATGACATGTCTTGACTGGTACGAGTTAAGGAAATGGGAAGGTAGCAGTCAGGGTCTTTGCCCAGGTACCATCCTGGAATTCGAATAGTGAAAACGAGATCAACCAAGAGTAAAAAAACTCATTCCGTATGACAGCCAACAAGATTCGAATCTTTATGTCTTGTCAGTGTCCATGCATATGAAGTCTACCATCGTAACCAGTAGGCCACGAGTGCTGAGTATCGAATGGAATTATTACAGCATTGAAAGTCGAGAACTCGTAGATTGACCAAAGAAATATGCATTTTCTAAGTTAATGCATTGATTGACTTACTGACATTTATCACCAGAGTTTGAAGGATAACGTTCTACGGCGAACACGCCACTCTGGGAAGGCGAAGTGAAACCCAGCGACCAGAAACTTTTTTTATTCAATGTACCATCACTGGAATTCACCTGTGGTGTTGAAAGAGACACTGGAAAAACGCTTTCTCAAACATGTATCCATAAGTTGTTATGCAAGACTAGAAAATAAGTGAAAAATACCGTGTGCGAGTTTAGAATCCGGTTAGTGTCAGTTATAAGTTAATGCTCTAACCACCTAAGCTACTAAGAACACAGTATATTCATTTTTCTTAATAATAATAATTAACATCTACTATTCAATCCACTACTGGATGAAGTCTCTCCCGGAGGGAGGAATTGGTCTACTGCTCCCACGCTGATCAGACGTGTTAGAAGAGAAGATCCGGAGCTATTAACTGTGATCTCCACAGTCTTTTATTCACAGCAGATCCCCAATTGCATCACAATGCTTGGTGCCCACCATGCCTGACCTTCACGCTTTGAAAAAAAAACCGTGGCAGAGCCGAGAATCGAACACGGGGCCCCACGATGAGGAGTCAGCGACGGTAACCACTAGACCAGCGGGACAGACCTGCCGGAGTGTATAATGACATATGTTAACAACACATGTACAGGAAGTGAATTTAAAAACTCCGAAAAAAAAAACAATCTCCTGAAAAGACAAACCAGGCAACTGGATGCATGGAAATTTTCAGTAACGTTAGTGATTACACTTGCATTGATTTACGCCAAATTTTGCATATATGTGCATTACGTACTGCTCCAAGTTATAGAGGCACTGTGGGTGCCGCAATTATCGGTGTTGCCAACCACTTTAAAATCAACATCTCAATTTACTTTGATACCGTTGTACGTATCCGCACTAAATTTAACATGGACATTCAGCCTTTATTTATACAACATAGTAAAAATACTGACAAGTAAACGTTCGTTCCTAACAATCGTGGATCTAGACGTAGTATATATGTTTTGAAAGTACACAACCAGAATAGTATTAATGTGGAATCTTAGAGGCAGAAGGGTATAGAAGTTATGAGGGTTTAAAAGAGGAGCCGGTCAAACAGTAATCCACCATAACATCTCGTAGCGTTGATACGTAACAAACGTGCAGAGTAAATACAACTTCCAAATCACAATTTACAAGGTCGGACCGTGGGTAAGTGGTTAAGGCGTCAACTTGTTGAGTGAAAGAACCCTGGTTCGAATCCCTGAGGGGCAATTTTTTTTTTTTTTTTTTTTTGCTTTCAAAATATATTTCTATCTGTTCATATTTATGATTAATAACTCCTTTCTCGCATATTTCGTAGATTATCTTAGATTAGTGTCCATAGGGCAGGGCAGGTTAGATAAGGTTCGGTTCGGTTATGTTTGTGCGAACCTAAGATGTTATAGTGAATTACTGTTGCGACCGGCTACTCCTTTAAACCCTCATAACTTCTATACCCTTTGCCATCTGCCTCTAGGATTCCACAATTATACTATTCTGGTTGTGTACTTTCAAAACATATATACCATGTCTAGATCCCCGATTGTTAGAAAAAAAAACCGTTTACTTGTGAGCCACTCTCGAAAAATCTCAGTTATCAGAGTTGACAATCTATTTTTATATCTACGGAGTAATTTGACCCCGCAGCAATGGGCGGATATATCAGCTAGTATTAATCTTTTAAAATGAAGAAAAAGTTAATAATAATAAAAACGACCACCTGTACATTTAACGGAAATTACTCGTTTTAGAATTGCACAAGATGATTAACTTTCATTATTTTTAGTGTAAACAGAGCAAAAGAAAACGGGTTTTCCACATTCTTTGCGGTTAAAAGTAACGTTAAAGACGAAGGTAAGGTGCAAGTATATTCATACAGGAGGAATTTCTGAGAGTATCATTAATGGCTGCCTTCTAATAACTTGGAAAGTAGTAATAAAAATGTCACTCAAATATTTTCCTCATTGAAGAATAATATTTTTTTTCTTCAATGAAGATGAAAGAAAAATAAAAACCTGTTACACTATGTTTTCCGCCGCACCGTTTAAAAGAAGGAAAAAAAAATAATGTTATCAAAATATTTTATATGAAACTCTTCTGTGTGAACTTGTGCATTATAACTGTTACTCTTATGGCTTATATATTTACGCTACGGTGAACGACTTACGACAAAATATGTCTTTAAAAGAAAAGAAACGAGAAAGAAAGAAAGCATGCTAGAATTCTTCACACAAAGTAAGACTTTGGCACGTGTTGATAAGGCTTTGGCACTTTGGCACGTGTGTCTAACTCCAAAATTAATATACTATCTATTGAGTCTCGCCCAGCACCCACTACCATCTAGAATGTACAGTGTAAAATACGAGTGAAAATCAAAAAGTAATTCTGTATTTTTTTATTTTTTTTTACAGTAAAACGGAAATGTATTCACAAAAACTGAAATAAACACATTTTGAAGTAAATGTATTTCGCTACCTCGCCACGAGATGGCAGGTGTGTGTGAACCTCTCCCATGCCTAGAGGCAGTTCTTTCAAAATGGCAGCTATATTTGACACGTTCGACCAGTTTATGTTGTCCAAATGGAGAGAAACCACCTGAAATCTATTGTCAGATGTGTGAAACGTTTGGTGACACTTGCATGACATTCACAAATGCTGGCAGACACTTCAGAAGCAATTCGGCCGTGCATCGTTGGCTACGCGCCTAGCCGAACGATTTCTACCGCATGGGCATTGAAAAATTGATTTTACGGTGGGACAAATGTATCAGTGTGAATGGATGTTATGTGGAATAGTAAAGTAATGTTTAGTCTTCAAAATGTATATTTCAGTTTTTGTGAATACATTTCCGTTTCACTGTAGAAATTATACTCAATTACTTTTTGATTTATCCTCGTATAACCTTTTTTTTTTCAGTGTATCATCTCACCCGAAAGCGCTTAATAACGGTGCCTGCCTAATCCAGTCCATAAAATATTCGTAGGAATCTACTTTGAGTTTGTACAGTACATATCGTCATTATTAGCTACAATTAATGTTCCAATTCATCCGATATTGCTCGAGAAAAATATAATGTTTGGAGGGAAAAGCTTTTCGTGGTAAACCTATAATTTACAAAAGTCCAGTTGTTAAAATAATTTTTGTGTTTACAGTTTATGTTATCCATGACACACGTGAATCCCTTCCTGTTTTTCTTTCTTTTTCTCTCTCTAAGAAAGTAAATACTATAATTAGTAATGTTTCGTGTTAATTATTAGCAAACATGGACAGTTCTGGTCTAAAGAAGCATGCTTTTTCTTGACCACAAGTTTCTTTTAAATAAAAAACGAAACTATAGTTTCAATTTCGGCCATCCAGTAATTCTTTTTCTACACGAAAACAAGTTCATGTTTTTCTATATATTCATGCTCTATAAATTTACTTTCTTCCCTAATTATACATTTTGAAAGTTCACAAAATTGGAAAGTTTAATGAAATCCTAAAAAAAGGCGCTTCAATTTGACGGTAGATCATCGAATTAATTCTATGTTTTATAGGTATTATTTAACTAGTCGCAAAGTTTCTAGCGTGGAGTGTTCATCGCTCAGCTCTTCCTTTATCAGTTGTGTTGTAATTTCAGGTGTAAAGAATAAGTTTTTTTTACACGCGTCACAATCATTTACAGATCTCGTGCTTTTTTTTTTAACTTCAGTGTGTAAGTATATCATTTTATCATACATTACTCCTTCCTTAGCTGTGATATGATGTTATTTTTAGTTACACTGTAAAAAATTAATACTCTTTTTCTACCTGCTTTTTTGCAAACGTCTTTTTTCGAATACCCAAAGTTTTGCGTTCGAAAAGTGTGACTAATGTATACGTCGTTTATCATGCATTGATAAAGCATGAAGATATCGGAATGATTGCTTCTGCGCACTTCTTTTTGACTTCTTTCCTAGAACAATACACAAAAGGACAGCTGTTGTGAATATATATATACGTTTTATGACTAGCTTCATTTTCACTTGTTTTTCACTTGTGTATTCATGATTGATATAAGAAGCTTGAGTTTCAAAAATTAATGTATTGAGCTGACTTATATTGTAGGTTTGATTCAAGCTTGACGTAGATAATTGTATCGATATGTTTGGCCCCTAATATCGCCACTAAACGCAGAGCATTTCGCGTCGTTTTGTTCTTGTTTGAACTTTCATATTTTGGTAATATAATGAATTTACGCTGCACTCGTGTTTTACTGTAATTACATGTCGTTTACGATATATTCTTAATATTAATCTTTACTTTCATTTGAGACATCTACTCATGACCTTGTAGTCAAGCCTTCTATTCTTAGCTTAGTTTAAGCTTGTAGTAAGCTTGCCAGGTTCCAACTTATAAGCATGATTCAAGCTTGATTTAAACTTCAGACTTGACATGATAAGCTTTACTTAAGTTTTTACGCTTGATGTGGCAAGCTTGCCATAAGTTATATGTTTTAAATGAGCTTACTTTGTTATCGAAGATTAAAGTTACTAGTAAAACAAGTTATTATTAGCTATATAATACTGAGAAGGCCAATATTGAGTTCAATATCTCCAACAGGTAAATCAGAAATGGGAATTTTAATAAGATATTGTAGTGGCAACAATATTTCTTCTGCGAAAATTCTTTCTTCCTTCTGTTCTTGGTAGTTCTAATAAGAAATTGTCAGGCGATATACAAAATCAGTTACACATTCTCAGGAAATGTCCATGTTCTTACTGTAATGTGGTTGTTTTCTCGATATTTATGATAAGACAGTTAAATAGGAAGGAATCTTATATGGCTCGTATTACAATCCACTTAAAAGAATTGAGGAAAAGAAAAATAAAACCGTTATATATACAACACTAAATTAGTTTATTTTTTTATTACCGGTAATGAAATACTTTTTAGACACAGAGACATGCAAATAGAATTACGGGTAACCCAGAGGGTTTTTGATTGTAAATTGTATTTCACACGTGCTAAAGACTAGTCGGAATATCTTGTAGTCAAGTTGTCTTCAGAATATTTATGACTACTTTTTCTTTGTGTCGCAATTACACCGTAGGCATTTCTATAGTTTTTTTTTTTTTTTTTTTTTTGGAAATATTCAGACATAAAACACTCCACAACAAGAGCAAATAATCATCTATCATATTTTTGTCTTGTTATCTCTAGAGCTGGCGAATCAAAGAGTGACAGAAATATCTTATTTTGAATACTCGAAAATTGCATATCGTTTTTGAATAATCGATAATTGCATATCGTTCATTTGGAAACATCTTCGAAAATTGAATATTTTTCAGATTGCAAAATCTTTCGAATCGAATATCTTCATAAAAATAAATAAATAAAAACTTTTTAAAATCATATTTTTCTTATAACAATTTTTTAAAAAATAATTTGTACTAAAAAATAAAAATAAGTATGTTTATGCATAAATAAAAAGAAAAGCATGGGGCGATATATACAATCACATTCTTCAATTGGCTCGCCCCATGGTTTTCTTTTTAGTCATGAATAAACAAAATTATTTTTTTTATTTTTTAGTACGAATTGTTTAAGGAAAGTACGTTTTTAAAAAAGTTTTTTATGATTTTTTTTCGAGTTATTTTGATGTTCGGATACCTTTTCTCAAGCTGTTACCCAAATCCTAATGAGTTCTGCAACCAGTCAAACGCAACATCGTTGCAGGCTACTATTTATTTTAGGATTAAGAAGTTTATATTAAAATATATAGAAATATATGAAAATAACAATTGAATATTACGTCGCTGTGTAAAATTTCATCATTGTATGACGTCGGGAAATGAGTTAAATTAACGTCGCAAGATTTGAGGACGGGATGAACCATGGTAAATTAAACACCAGTATGTAAACATTATTGAAAATTTAAAATTGATAATATCCAAATATCGTTCAGTATTCATATTCTGTATATCAATTTATGATATTTCTAAATATCAATCAATTAATCAACCAATATATCAGAAAATCGCACAGTCCTACTCACCAACTGAAGGGCGCCCACGTGTGTTTGAAAATGCCTCTTCCACAAGAATTTATAATACATGGCTTTATTAGGTTAGTAAGAAAGCAAGGTTAGTTTTTGTTGCGTCCGAAAACAGAGAGAGACAAAAAAAAAGATATGTTTGATATATAAATAGGACATCACACAAGCGAAACCGTTAAGAAGATAAAACAAAAGAAGATCGAGCATTATGAATACCGATGACACAAGTCTTCGTTGACATGCTTCACTTTTTTTTTCTCGGCTTTTATGGTTTTCTTTGTTCAGGTAGAGATTCCATCCAAGAGGTTAGTTCTGTTTGTTTCTTTGTTGTTTTTTTTTGTTCTTGACTTTAACAAAGATGCCTCTAGTGCTTTGTTGCGAGGATCCAACCCCCACTTTTTTTTTTTTTTTGCTTTGTTTCGAAAGCTAAAGTTGGAGACGTTGTTTTAGTTGGCTCTTGGAGAAAATGGTTTTTCTTCAGTAAGCAAGCAAATAAAGCTGAGAATACAAGTGAAAAGAGAATATCCGCCCAAGCAATCTTGTTGTTTGGAAAAATACCGTATACGGAACCGAGCGAGAAAACTTCGGAAAAAGACAAATGAAAGTGCATAATAAAAGCAGGAGAAAATCTTTATTGTTTTTTTTTATTTTTTTTTTGTACATGAAAACGAACAAAAGACGAAAGCGAATGGAAGACAATATTTACATGTAACACAAGGTAAACGAAAAAATCGTGGGTAAAATTTAGAACAAAAGTTGCTCATCTGTACGCCAAGCTACACTACATGTCATATACAGTGTTTTAAAAAAAAAAATATCCACCAAAATTCTAAAATAGAGCGCATTTATCATAGTATAAACATATCCGTATTTCTAAGTCCAGCTGCAAGAAACGAAAGCTGAAACCCGTAAATACTAGAGGGGCTACAAATAGTGAATTTTACAACTAGAGAATTTAAGGTAAGTTAACAGGGGTGGATTTTTGTTTCAATTTTTTATCTGGCCCACTGCTTGGAAGGCGTAAGAAAAAAGCGGGCCACAAAAGGATCTTACCTTGTCCGGCCAGGCCTTCTGAAATATCAGCCTATCCGCGCGAGTGCGGGCCAGGGCTGAAATCCACCCCTGTATGATAGGAAATATATAACACTCCTAATTCTTCAATTGTGAACATAATTCGTTGGAGGTCTCCAATGTATATAGACTTGGAGACAGGGCCGTAGCCAGGCTTTAAGTTTTCTTCGGGCAGGCATCGTTTTGGGTCGGGCTCTAAATATTTTGCTACAGGGGATTTCAACCGTCGCTCCGAAAGAACTAGTCTCAACACTTTTTTTTTTCGTTTTCCCGTTCAAAGGGGTACACCCTTTCTTCGGTAAGGGATTTATAAGGTTACGGGGGTTGCCTTTATTTATATGGGGCAATGTGAATTGAGAACATCTCTTATTTTATAATTTGGGGCATCAATGGAGGTTTAGAGGCATCATTTAATCCATGGGAAAGAAAATCAGACTTTTCTCTCGTCTGTGGGTGGCCGTGCGAATGAAGCATGGAAGATGAGTGAAGCGCAAGAAGACGCCACAAACACAGAGATTGGCTAGTTAGACAGGTGCAGTGTTATCTTCTGCTCTGGGGCGTTGCAGAGCTGATGAAAGACAGATGAAGTCCGCTGCATACAACAGTTATGGAGCACTAGACGTGCTGTGATGGATATGTATGATGGCTCAGGTGAAGTGGTCTATAGATGGCAAAATCAGCCTTGTGAGGGTCATTATCAACACTTGGGGTTACACTTTTATTCATAACTATACTGAAATACGTAGAAACACATTCAAAAATGTTCTGGAATCAATATGTATTATTTATAATTTTCGTGAGCCATCCAAGAGCACCCCCCCCCCCACTCCGAATAAAATTTTCTGAAAGAAACACTGCTTCTGACGCCATTTTACTCAATTGTAGACAAACGCGAAGCGCATGCGCTCTAGTAATGTTATCATCTGCCCACCTGTTCGTGATAAAAATTTATTCTTTCCGAAAAAACAAAACCGTACAATTTTATCATTATTGTTTCCCGAAATATTCCCATTTCTTATTGGTAGATATTCATCTGAACACCAATTGTATATCGGGTGAAACAGAATAACATTTCAGTCGTTTGATAGGTACAACAGATTCCTCGATAGAACATTCTGCATTTCTCCGTAGAATAAAAAAATAGAAGAAAAATATCGAAAACAGAAATTTCTGTTCACGTTGGAAACTTCCTGTTTTTCTTAAAGAAACAAAGAAGAAAAAAAGGAGTTAACCAAATCAGATTATTCTAACAGTACTAATGAGAGAAGTCTTGACTTTAACAAGACTTGACAAACATTCCAAGCACATTATGAACTTCTGTAGAGTTGGAGGTCGTTCCGACTGACAAGAAGATGGCAACGACCCACGTTCCTTAAGATCAATGATCTGAATAATTGGATTTGTGGAACACAATTATATAAACAAATCGCGAAAAGTCTTTTTATCTTAAGGAGAAAAAAAGATGGCGACAGCAAAGGAAAACAGAGCCAATGCCAAAAGGTTTCAGACTGCTGGAAAACTATCTCACCATGAATAAACTTAAAATGGTCTTCTATGATTGGCTTTATGTACAGAACAAGCAAGTAAAGGTTCACACGCTCGTCTGTTCTCTCTTAAGCCGGTCTACTGGGTCAGTTGGGCCGTCTGTTCTTTGTATTCCTAAACCTTCTTTATTTCCCTTGAATGTCTTTGGCCGGAAGCCTTATAAAAATAATTCTTATAAAGGACAGATTCTCAACATGCTTAACGCATTCTTTTTTCCAATTAAAAAAAAAATGAAGTGATACCAGGTCAGATTTGATTTATTCCCAGAAATTCAAATACTGACTTACACAGTTTTCATGATTACGTATATTCTTTTTTTTTTTTATGCAAAACGATTCGTACGTATACAGTTTTCCAGTTGCATTTTCTTTCTTGCATACTGGAATTCTTTTTTACAAAATTTCTGCTTGAATGAGTGTCAGTCATGCATGCATGCAACAGAGAAGATGCCTTTCCTTTCATACAAAATGAAATTTACTGTTACAACACAGGACGAAATAGTAGGAAGCAATAAATGTCGTTGTCACGTCAATTTTATAGGCATTTCCTCCTCTTCTTCTTGTAAGTTTCGTTGTATGTCTTTTTTATGTTTTTTATTTAGCCCTCATCTGGCAACACGCGCTGCTACAGAACTTCCAATCCTGAGTTCCACTGTCGTCCTGGTAGTTGGTCCAGACTAGAAAGCATTTGAAGAATGTGTTCCTTTGTGAATGAAAAACATTTTTATATCATTCCTGGAAAAAGGAAAAGAAAGAGTAATATACAGGGTGTAACAGAACTTCAATGACAAATTTTACGGTGAATTCCTGATACACACACACACACAAAAAAAAAACTTCCCTTGATAATTTCTTGAAATTGGCTTCGTTTTAGACATCGAGCTCTACGTAACAATACTGGAGCGACTGCTTAGTGTCGAAAGATAGACGCCAGAGCAAATATTTAAACTCATTTTTTTTATTTTTTTATTTAAGTCTTAATTCCTGAGTTATTCATACCGTACTCTGCATATGATAGAAAACACTGCAAATACTATTTACGTTTTTTGCAACAATTAAGACATATATAAAAAACGGGCCGCACAGCGATATCAAGCGTAAAAACCTGAGTTAGAACTGAAAATTTGGTCCATATTGGTTTAGACTGGAAGTGGACAAATGAGATTAAGTGTCTCCTCCGATCCTTGCCATCATATATTCATGAAAATTTCAAAGACAGCAGTCAGTCCAGTATCGCTTTTAGATAGAGGTCATTGGTTTTAGAGATACATATGGCTTCCAACTTAGAGCTCAAAATCGACTCATTATAAGTAAAATGAATGTCTTGATAAATCATAAAAACCGCATCTAAATAAAATTACGTTTTTGAGAGTTAATTTATATCAATAGGATAGATATTGGTAGTTAAAATCTTACATCATCAAGTTGCCAGTGTTTCCAACTCATATAATGTTTTATTTTCAAATAGCACTAAGTCGGTTTATTGTATATTTTGTATCTCCTAGTGGTAAATATAAATGATGTACAGAATACAGTGTTGCAAACTATTAATAATGAGACAAAATGTTCAAAATGAACATTTTCAGTATTCAACCTCATATATTTATTCACAATTTGCAACGATATGTTCTGTGCTTCGCATGATGATGATTAATTCCACTATAGAGGAGTCAAACCAACAAATAAATTGATGATAATGTCATCTGCAAAAATAAAACGGGTTGGTAACACTGTCATAATTATGACATTACATTTTAACTTTCAATATTTATCGTATTAATACAAACTAACTCCCTAAAGGGTAATATTTCTGTAAATCGACGATTATGAATTTTCGATAAATATTAATTTTTATTTACCGTTGTAACAAGTTCATTTCGGGAGTCCTGTATCTCTAAAACGAAGCGGAATTCGACAAAAATTATAAAGGGAATGGTGTATGAAAGTTTGTCAGCCGAATTCATTTGCATCCACAGTGTGTTCATGATGGTATTTATGGAGCATATAGTTCAAAAATTACGTTCCAAATAATATTTACATTTAATCTCGATACAAGTTAATGCTTATTTAACACCTCAACTTTTAAAGGAATAAGCGTACATTTTAACGTAGGACTGCAAGGAAGTAAGAAGTAGTGACGTTTTTATGGTCTGTAAACAAACTATAAATAGACACATTAAAGAGATTACTAAATCTGCAGTGTTACGATCTGGGGCTTTGTAAAACCACATTTAAAGATGCTGTATCTAGGGCAATGGCGTCGTGAAATTGAGTCCCGCAAGGCCCGCACTTCCCAGGGACCTGTCCGATTGTCCCTTTATTTGATGAAACCAAATCATGGTTGTTGATTCTGGTGCTAAAACTTCCGATGAATATTCTACTGACCTTGTCGGTTTTCCAAGAGATATAAATAATGAAACTATAAAATTCGTTCTAAGTCAGGTTCGTGTAAAGTTTCGTATGCGATTTTTTTTCCAGAGCTATAAAGAACAATAATAGATCTTTCTATCAATAGAAATATTACCAAAAGCTGACAAAGAAAGTTCGAAGGAAGCTACTATATTACTACCCTGAATTAGATTGATTTAGTGTAAATTCTGCAGGCTCCTTCACAAGTAAAAGGTATATGTAATTTTTTTTATACTCTATCATAAAAACCCATGCGTTTTGTTAACACGATGAAATAGTAAACAATTTACATGCATATCGAGTCTCAAATCTAAGAGTAAAGAAAAAAAAAACACGAAAATTTTATGGAAAAGGATTCGTGAATTTGTTGTTAATGTCTCTTTGACATTTACTGCAAATAATCTGTTTTCTCGCAGACACTGGGATGGGACTGAATAGCTTCATAGAGGAGATCCCTTGATGGTCAAAGAATCTTTGGTAAGATAGAATTCTGATGAGTAATAATCATGGCCAGCACTTTTTTTTACAATGATAGTTGAAAATTAAAATGTTACTGCACTCAACTTTGTACCATTTTCTCTTTGGCGATATCGAAGACTTACCTTGAACTGACTGAATTGTTCATGTAAGCTTTCATTCACAGAAAGTGGTCAATAGACACACAACGTGAACCATGTATAATTGATGCTGCAAGTGCAGCTGAAGAATGGTCCTTTTCATAACGCGATGGAAGATGTGTAAGAAGATGAAATATGTTATCAGCTCATTAAATAAAATAACTTTATGCGTCACGTGATCTTGAAGATTTCAGTTGGTCTAAGTCCTACATTCTGCTTAAGTTGGTGTCGTTGAGACCCTCTTTAGAATACCAGGGGAATCTTAAAAGATCTGACGAAAGAATAGAAATTGTTTGCATGAAAAATTAAATTACAGAATTACAGAAGCCAAAGGAGCATTGTCAAATAATAAAAAGTTTGAGTGAATCATTTATATAATTATAACCCGACATTTATGCGACACAAAATTGTCATAGTTTAGTAGTGCATGAACAAATTAAGGTCCTATGTTTCTTTGTATAAAATATGACAGTTTTGTATCATATATATTTCCAACTACATGTATAAGATTACCTCGATTTTTTAATTTTTTTTTAATTCGTCAATGTCTCTTGTATCTCTTGGATTCTGGACTCCTCAATTATTTATATCAAAATTGGAAAGCAAAATATTGCAAAGCATCAATTAGCAAGTACTTTAGTTTAATGATTCTATGAAGAATCTAAACAATGTGAATGGCTCCATGTGTGATATAACACCTCGTACTAGACGAAACGAAAGCAAATTAATGGTTTCCTTATGAAAAAGAAAAAATACGAAAGAAACGGAAATTCCAGTCAGTATGGCTGGAAAAGGACGAAGGTCACACGTTTTGGTAGACATAAAGAGTAAGCAGGATAGACCTCACAATATTACATGAGCACACTGCGGGGCCTCTGAAGAGACCGGGCCATTCCCGATGTCACTGTCTGTTAAACGAAACTGACAGCTTACCTGAAGATAGACGAGGAAAACACTAGCATTAAACGACGAGAGGAACAAAATCAAAAAAATAAAACAACCAGTATATCAGGGAATTTATGAAGTACTACATTCTTGGATTTGGTCTTTACAAAGAGTAATAATAATTTTTTACTGTCAAGATAGACTGTATTCCACTTTCCTCGCTATGGTCGTTCCAAGGTTCAATAGCATGTAGGGCGTGTAGGTATGTCGCTTATTTCCTGTTTTAGCCCAACATCTGGACAATCTTTGGTTTCCTATCTTTTTCCTCCTTGGTTTAACTTTAAGGGGACGATGTTATCTCCTGTGCTTCTTTGCTAGTGGTCCAAACGAATTGTGATACTAAATTGTACATTCAATAAAGTGTTCTTTCCATAGACTTTGAGGATATGATAAACTTAATTGTCATGACTATACATGGCATTTCGGTAATCTCATCCTGTATTATGTGTTAGGGATACATTCAGCAGGAAGAGCCCTCTCCAAAATTCCAATTTGTGTGTATATTTGGTTCAATTTTAGGGGGAAAATATGTTAAATACGCATACTTCAGACTACCTTGGATTCTCACGCAAACTTCTGGATTCCTCCGAAAGGAAACGTGTCTGCTCTGTACAGGCACGTACCTAGAAGTTGGTTTCGGGGGAGGCGTCCAAAATCTCTCTGGGTGTGAAATTTACGTAAAAAGCATAATTTTGCAAAAAATGATAAAAAATTCACAAAATATAGGTTTTGTTTGGGGGGGGGGGCAGTTCAGGACCACCACCCTCTGCGTATGTTTTTCTGTATCATATCAAACGCAAGTTTCCTGGAGTTGAAATGTAAAAATTGTTATTTATCTATTTATGCAAAGATAGATATACATATGGCGTATAGGCATGTCACTTATCTCAGTGAGCACTCCTCTAGTGCATGGAAGGGGAATGCAAAAAGCAGAATCTTTGTCTAGATATCCAACAATTGAGATTTCATCGTGAAAATATGTCTACGGTAGGTTTACCATTGGTTTAATGTAAAAGCGTTATTACCCGTGCAGGCAGGCTTTTCAACGTAATACCGGCGGTATATTTTACATTGAACATTTCAAAAACAACTTATAAGTTTTTTATATTTACGTAATTATTAATTGAAAAGAGACATCTGAATGTTGATCCGAAATGTACTATTTTTTCTGCACTTAGTTCAAGGACAATTTCCAGTACTAGCTAAGACCATAATTTCGGCATATCTTTTTTCAGGAAAGACAATTAAAAAAAGAAGGACCTGTCTAAATATAATCTACATTATTTTGTAATATAGTGTCAGGGCTTGCCGTCTTGTAATCAGACGATCCCGAATTCGATGCCCAGGTGAAAGACAAATATTTTTGAACCCCACTTTAAACCTTACAACGCTTTTTATCCAATGCAAGGCAAAGGAAAATCACTAATGGTTCACCTTGTTCAGGGTCCTTCGGTTTATAGTTCTGCTTCCCGTTAGAATACCAATTATCAACATTTTAAAAGTGTACATTAGGCAAGGTTCTAGATATTTGCCCCCCCCCCCTCCACTTCCAAGAGTGCAATTCAAGAAAGTGTTCTTTTTTAAGTATTTGCAACGGAGAATAATATATTGCAACTATAACACTGAAATTAAGTTAAATTATAGCAGATGAGTGCAGAGAACTAACATCTTCTACAACTGAATTCAATATTATAGCTGCAATACATTATTCTCCGTCACCAATTATTTTAAAGAGAGCACTTTCATAACAAGGACTCTTGGGAAAATATAAGAACAAACCAAAATAGCAAAACAAATCCACGTAAGATAAAACACATTACAAGATAGAACCAATAAAAAAAAGTTTCTACCACTAAGACACCTTACCAAAATACACGTGAAATAAAACGGTGCATTACAACCATTAGCGGATTTAGGAGAGAAACTTTGAAAGGTTAATTACTTTAAAGTGGGAGCTATTCCAGGGTAATCTTAAGTGATTCTGAAATGAAAGAGGGGCAAATCCCCCCAACCCCCCATAAATTCGCCCATGATTAAAACTTACCCATAACAAATCTACGTAATCTAAATTAAAACACATTCCAATTTGCATTTATTACAAAATAATAATAATAATATAAAGAAAATTATAAAAGTTCGTACCACTATCAAACCGTACAAAAACACACGTGGCATAAAACAGTAGCTGGATTACAACTTACACATAACAAATCTACGTAGTCTAAATTAAAACATTAAAATATAAATCAAATTATTAAAGTTGCTACCACATAACAAAACACATTAAAATAGAAAACCTTATTTAAACAGAAAAACATCGGAACGTTATTCTACGAATCTTTGCGTTCTTCATGGCATCTACACCACTATGGCAGTACTACATGTCAAAAGTAGCAAACAAAAAAGACTGCAACTTTGATTAAATTCATAAACAATGTGTCAAAATGCTATACATAACTACAAAAAAATAATAGAGATAATTTGTTATAGTTAATTTCTTTCTTTAATCTTTTAATATGCAATTCAAGTATTAAAGTGATAGCAATAGTGACACTTTTGACTACCTGGGAGGTAAATGTAAACAAAGCTTGTGAACACAGAGAGCCCAATCTTGCTGTTGCATAAGTGATTCATGTAACTTAAAATTATACATCTATTATCATTAATAATCATAAATATTGACAAAACTAAGTAATCGCATCCATAAGAAGTAAAATTCATCAAAATCAGTTAAGATTATTCTCTATATTTAATATGATTACAAGGGGACCTGCGATCTAGAACCTTTCCGTACATTACCTAAACCTAATTTCACTTATTTGATTTCGTTTAAAGAAAAGATCAAAATCCCAAACAAAATTCAAAATCTCACGAACGCAAAGGAAACTTGGGGACTGTGGGAAAATTTTTAGATGATTCGGGTAGATTATGGGGACCAAATTTAAACCAGGATGTCTGTTAAAATTATTTAAAACGTAAAAAAAAAAAAGTACACTTATATTTATCGACTGCAGAAACCAAAAGATAAAAGTGAACTAACAAATTAAAAACAAAAAAAAAAAGAAAACGTTCGAGGTAATCTTTTATATATATCCCGAAATATATGTGACACAAAATTGTCATATTTTCTATATAGACACACCAAGGTCGAGTGTTTCTTTGTACAAAATGACATTTTTTTTGGTCACATATATTTCGGGTTATATATAAAAGATTAACTTATATATGTATAAATTCCTCAATGTCACTTTAACCCCTTGGCTTCTGGAAGTGACATTTCACAGTACATTATTATACAGATGCATCGGTATCCACTCAGCTTTAGAGATCAGCGAAGGCTCTATTTATCTGACAATTTGGCAGTAACAGAGTAAGAGTACACAAAAAAATGTTCTAAGGGCGTGTTCAGGCATTGAAGCTAAGACTTACACTAGTAATTTATCAGGAAACCGCCTAAACCACAATTCCCTTTACCCTTCATTCATTTTCAAGAACTAGTACCTGTAGAAAGATTTGAACGTTTTTTATTTTTTCGTCTCCTTTATTTAAAACAAGGTTGGCATGAAACAGGTTGGCAAATTGTTTGGTCACTAGATTCAATTAGCTAGTTCGAATACTATACTTAAAGAGTCATACAAGAAAAACGCTTGCTGTGAAACGGTACGGAGTGAAAAAAAATAAGTGGTTCAATTAAATCCAGTGATAAAAAGAGATAAGAACATTAAAAAAATAAAATAAAAAGAAAGTTCTGTTCACAGCTTTCTAGAAATTTCAAATTCTAAGAAATCTCATTTTTAAAAGAAAGTATTTACAACTGAAATTAAGATCTAATCAAATTTAATAAGTATGTTTATAGCAAAGTTATTATATAGATATTCGCGCTTGGAAGAAAACCAGACATACTGTTGACGCTTTTCACCTTGTAATGGATAAGAAAATGACGTTAGAAATTATAAGTAATTATCATAGAATATTGTATTCCATCTAGATGGTTTTCTCAGATAAGCACGCTCAATACGTTCTGTTAATTCCCAGAATCGAACACATCATGGAGGTACATGAACTGCGACAATTTTTTTTTATTTATTTAAAAACTGAGGTACCGGTACTTAATAACAGAACAACGTGAAAAGTTGAACTTTGAAACTACACAGTGAACATGGGATAGACTCTCTACCCATGTCTGACAAGTAAATAATTATCGACTCCAGAAGCCAAGGGATACAAGTGACACGAATAGAAAAATAAAGTTAGAGGTAATATTTTTATATATAACTCGAAATATACGTGACACAATATTGTCATATTTTGTACTTGGATACACCAAGGTTCAAGATCCACTTGAACACAATACGTATATTTCGAGTTATATATAAAATATTACCTCTAACTTCATTTTTTATTCGTCAATGTCACTTGTATCCCTTCGCTTCTGAAGTCGTCGATTATGAAACAAGTGCAGTGGCGGTTAGCTAACTCACTATAGAGGTCTCTCTCTCTCTAGTAGAGGTGATGGATCTTATTTGAAGAATCACGTTGTCTCAATATGTATTCCGTAGATCAAAAACGCAAATTATCTTCCATTATTTTAAATTACCAAATATCTAACTTGTCGTACTAACCTTAAAATTAATATCATGTTGAAACTATGTGGTTTGCCTTCACATAGTGATTGGAGGACGAAATAAGGGTTATCACAAGTCGACGTCTTTAAAGTGTACAAAAAGTGCACTTAATTTTTTTCATAGCGTATAAACTACAATTATATTAGTATTCACTCTGCGTTTACCGTTCAATGAACGAATAATATTACTATTTGTCAAATGAAGTCAGTAAACAGACACATTACATGATTCCGTAGCGGTAATCCTGTTAAATATTTTAAACTCTAGTTTCAAATGCGTAACTCAACTTGTTTTTACATACTTGTTTTCATCATACAGAAGTGCAAGTGATTCAGAAACATAAAAACAGAAGCAGAACAGATCTTTATTTTATCAGATAAATTGTTGATATTATAGAATGAATTAATAAGCTTACTTCTGCTTTATAGTGTGTGTGTAAGTGTTCCTATATCACTGGATGAATTTGCTCGCTTTTAAAGGTCTTTGCTTATTATTAGTATTACAGACTTTTCTTTAGTTCACAATGGTTTGTGGTGTCCTGAACATTTTTTAATTTTTTTTTTTATTCTCAACTTCTTTATCCTAAAATAAATACTAGCCTGCAACTAGGCTGGGTTTTACTGGTTGCAGAACACTTTAGGATTTGGGTCACAAAGCATTAGCTTGAGAAAAAGTATCCGAAAACCGAAATAACTCGAAAAAAAATATATAATAAAAAATAAACTTTTTTAAAGACATACTTTTCTTAAACAATTCGTACTAAAAAATATACAAATAATTTTGTTTATACATGACTAAATAGGAAAGCAGGGGGCACACCAATTCAAGAATTTATAAAGTGACTGCATATGAGAGCGCGCCCTAATCTTTTCTTTTTAGTCATGTATAAACAAAAAAAATTTTTTTTACTTTATTTCGCTTAGTTTGTCGTTTTAAACTTATTATAAATGCTGATCCTATTTATTACCAAATTCCATTATAACAAAAATTTTATGCATGATTAAGGAAATAAATAACAACAACAAAATGTGTAAATATAAAACTAAAATATAATGTTCGTCAATTTATTTTTTACTTACGCTAAACAAATGTTGACATTTCGAAGCGCCCTCACAAATATAGTAGTTCGGTTGAAGGGGAAACCGCAGGGCAGTCATTACAAGTTTTCTTTAAAAAAAAAAAAAAAAAAGAGGATCATCTCCCGTAGCGATCAAGCTAGTCACGGTGTCCTGATCTTCGGTATGTTGCTTCCAGCGCTTTCTTCTTCTCATTTCCTTTTCTCTCTCTCTCTCTCTTTCTGTTTCTCCGTCCTTCTTTAAGATCATCATCTGCTCCTTTGAGGAAACTTTGAGTCCTTTAGTAACTTTCCATGTTCACAGAGCGAGGTATGCCATACTCCAAAATCTTAATCTTTTGATCCTTTCTCGCTTAAAGAGATACTTTCAATTTTTACTCATTTGCATGAAAACATCTCACTATTCGCGCATGAAACTTTATCATCCCAATTTTGATTTTGAACTTACCTGGCCTTGTTGATCTTGTGGATTAAGACCGTATAGTTTGGTTCACAAGCCACAGAATCTCTTACGCCCAGTTACACAAAACCCTTTAATCCTGATCCATTATTCAATCTACACGTCACAGATAAAATATTTATAGAAATATATGCAGCGATTTCTCATTCTTTCCTTTCCATCCATGCCATCTAGTGTTAGTCCAGTTGAACTAACAATGAAGTTATGTTAGTAAGCCATACGCAATATCTACGCTCTAACCTATTGAGGGGCCAATAAACTGAAGTATCAGAAATTAAACTCGCACTCTGTGCTTATTTAAGTTTTTTAATCGAATGCAAAAACGATCATTGCATACTAGCTTTAATCCATTCCTAGTTCGCTGGACTGACACCAGGTGGAATGAAATTAAAGCAAAGAATGGGAATTCGCTACATATGTCTACAAAAATATTATATCTATGACTTGTAGATTTAATCGTGGATCAGGATTATTTTTTTTTATGCAACAGGGCCTTAGAGTGCGAATCCCATCTGGTTCGTGGATCAGTTGAAATTGGCCTTATAGCTGTGCCTAAGAAAATTAATGTGTTCTTTCGTTTTGTTTGCAAAGTCAGTTTTATGAGATATGATTGTTTTGAGCATATATTTATTTTAATTTTATTATTAGGAACTCTAATATTAGGAAAGGAATGTTTAAACGTTACGAGTATTAAGAACGAACAATGGTAAGCATCCACAAGAAACTCTAGATGTAGTTCAAATCACTACAACAAGTATGAAAACAGGTCATCGTGGAAAACGAAGTGTACAACAAGTGTTCAAAATTCACATTTAGAAGGACATATAAGTTCCCATGAGCTCTTGCGTACATTGTTTATACATCTCGAGCACAGAATTATAACAATTCAAAAACATGTGAACAAAATATGTGAGAAAGAAGAGAACTATAAATTTTTACAGTGTACATTTACATGTAGCTAATTAATTAATCTATCATACGTATCATTAGCTTTATAGTAACTCAACAACTCATAGAATACTTTTTTTTATACTCACAGAAGGAAAAATGTCCATTGATATAATACGTGACAGATTTGGTTCTGGTTAGGAAAAACTTTTGGGCCTATTTTTATATGGGCCAGTCTAGTAACTTTGGACTTCGGCCCGTCACGATTCGCCTTTAGCTGTTAACATCCACACCCATGCCCCTGCCGGGACTCGAACCCGGGATCTTTGAGCCGATGGCCTACCACCGCAGACCGCTCGGCCATCCAGATAAGAAATGTAGATAAATATAGCATAACTAAGTAACCATAACAACAACAGCCATGCATTCTCTTTTCGCATACCGCCGTGATAAATAAAAACAAAAAACTGTTTAATCGTTGGAGAGAAGATGCACTAAAACAAATTCCATGTCACCACTTGCTTAAAATTATTTAATGACCGCTTGTTAAAAGAACTTCAGTATGCATATTGCTTGTTGAAGGAGGTTTCGCAGGCAAAATTGTTCAATTACTATATCCGGATTCGTGCACTTCGTAAAGCGAAAAAAGAAAATGAACATCAGCAAATCACACACAAAAAAGAAAAAAAGGTTCCGCTTGTTAGATATCACCTGGAACAAGTACCTTCAATTTTCTTCGATATTCTTTTGTTTTCACCCTTTAACTCTTACTTTTGTCACTAGACTGCGTTACTTGCACTTTCATTTTCTTTCGAACATGCAAATTAGTAACCAATTGACAACTGTTGTATTTCTTAAAGAAGTATTTACTTTTGCTCTTCTGTTTTCATCTTTTAAAAAAGAATTCTCTATTTCCTTCTTGTTATAGTTTTGTTTTATTTGCTAAGAAATTCCAGGTGCAACCATTGCATGACAAACCTTCACCCGAGTAATTAGTATTCTTACAGCCTCCATTTCATCCATGAAGAAATCTTAAAAAAAGGAGAAAAAAACTGAATCTAATTCGTTCCATTTTTCGACTTTGTTGTTGTGCTTGTTTAACATAATCTTGGAAGTTACAGTAAAAAGAGCATCGTAATTTTCCCTCTGAAAGACATTGACCTAAGCATACTTTTCACCAAAGAAAATTCCTCTTTCCTTTAAAAAAAATGAAAGTAAAAAGATGTTACATCCTTTAAGAGAAAGGTACTTTTAACTATTTTAGAAAAACAAAAAGCATCTTTATAATTATAACTTACTTTTGAAATATGCATTGATCTCTTTAAAATTCGAGAGAAATTTCAGTTTCTGTAAACACTGATTTTACAGAAATTCAGCGTTGACCATGATGGACAAATGGCCTTCATGGCTAAAGGAGAAAAGATATATAAAAAAAAAAAAACAAGTAAAATTCAAATCACCAGATTTTGTTGTGACTAGGAGAACAAGTCACCATTTGATTCCACATAGCGTGTGAAATAATCTTTTATCTCCAACCATTCCACAACAAATGGGTATGAAATTAACTAGAATATTTAAGCGCTATTAGCTGACTCACCCCGAAATACTCCCCTTTTCACTCCATTTCGTCCGAGTCTCTCTTCGTCTATAACGCAGGGTAGTGCCTCAGTCAAAGCAGTAGAGATAAACTGATTTCAGATTTGATTTAAATAACCGATTTATACTGCCATTTAAAATCTGATGACTCTAAAGCAAATTCTTTTAATTTAGTTAGCTCTCCCCATTTAAAGAATTCTTTTCACTTAGTTAGCAGTCCCCATTAGAAAAAATTCTTTTAGTTAGCTGTCCCCCTTTAAATAATTATTTTCCTTTAGTTAGGTGTCCCCATGTAAAGAATTCTTTTAGTTTAGTAAGGTGTACCCATTTAAAGATGTTTTTAAATTTGGTTAGCTCCCCATTTAAAGAATGGTTATTATTTAGTAAACTGTCCCCCTTTAAATAATTATTTTCGTTTATTGAGGTGACCCCATTTAAAGAATTCTTTCCATTTAGTTAGCTGTCCCTAATTAAAGAATTTTGTCGTTTAGTTAGCTGTCCCTAATTAAAGAATTTTGTCGTTTAGTAAGGTGTCCCCATTTAAAGAATTCTTTTCGTTTACTTAATTGTCCCAATTTAAAGAAATCACGCTAGTTTTACTTTCGCTCGTTCAGTACGTTGTCGTCAAGACCGCAATAAATTTTAGCTTAAATTAATTTATGCTTGTTTGGTCGTGTAATACAGTATGTAACATTTGAATTTAACATGACTTTAGGCATCTATGGCTCAGGGTGGGATAGGGTAGATGAAGGAGTCCATCAGGGCTCAAGCTGAATATATCATCCCGTAATTTGGCTTGTGAGTCTGAGGAAATCTCCTGGAAAAACTCAATTGGAATGATAGACCGCTGGTATCGAACCCAGGATTTCCTGAATATGAAGCAACGCTCTACCAACTAAACTACGGCCGCTCGGTATAGGACATGACTAGAGAAGGCTGAAAGAAATAGAATGTAAAAAATAATTTAAAAAAAAACATTTTAAAGACATATTTTTCTTAAACAATTCGTACTGAAAAGTAAAAAAAATAATAATTTTGTTTATGCATGACTAAAAAGGAAAGCATGGGGCGGGCAGTCATATACATTCACTTTATAAATTCTTGAATTGGCTCGCCCCATGCTTTTCTTTTTAGTCATGCATAATTTTTTTTTTACTTTTTACTACCAATTGTCTAAGAGAAGTATGTTCTTAAAAAGTTTATTTTTTATTTATTTTCTTTAGTTATTTCGGTGTTCGAATACTTTTTCTCAAGCGAATGTTTTGTGATGCAACTCTTAAAGTGTTCTGCAACCCGTCAAACGGCATATCGTTGCAGGCTAGTATTTTTTTTTAGGATAAAGAAGTCCATATTTAAAACAAAAATGTGCTTTTAAAATATATAAATATATAGAAATATTTGAAAGTATTATTATCTACGTTCAAAGTACTCACCTGAGGAAGTTTTTTCAGTTCCTGCAATTGGCAACTTCAACATTTTACAAGTTAGATTCCTCAATAAAATGTGTTCGTGTGTTTTAAATCTTTTGCCGAGCGCTTTGATTAAAGTTCCATAACTTAGGTAAAAGACCTTTCCTTAAAACAATGTAATCTTCCATTTTGTTTTAGATGAAAGAAAGAGTTGAAGTTACCTTCAGATGATGGGGTAATTGCATATGTCACTGAAATTTCTGAACCTTTCAATCATGTTGATGTGAAGCTATGGAGACGTGACAGCAGGAACAATGGTTTTGTCAGACAATGATTTACAGACTCCAGTTGAAGTCGAAGTCATGCCACGGTATAATGAAATACGTGGCCATATCTCTTGATAAAAGCCATCTTCCTTCAGGTTCATTAGCTGAATTATTCAGAATATATATATATATATATATATATATATATATATATATATATATATATGTATGTGTGTGTGTGTGTGTGTGTGTGTGTGTACATGCTATAGTTGCATCATTGTATTCCTTATCCTGTGACTGTGAAGATATACACTCAATAATAATAATAATAATAGAAATAATATTTATGGTGAAATGAATCAACAAGTTAAATATAGATTGGACGCCATCATTTGGTGATAAGTTTCCTTGTAATAAATTATTATATTGATTTGTTATTCGTTACTTAATTGGTGAAATAGCTGCAATTAATAGGGTCGCAATGAACAATGTACCCTTGTTGTCTAACTATAAAGTCGTAACTTGGCATTTCAAAATGAGGTTGTTATATTTCTTGCATGTTATACTTGCAAAATGGTCTCACAAGCATCTCCTCTTGAACTCGTCAGAAGAGTTAACACGCACGCAAAAGAATATCCAAGTGTCGTCTATGTCTTATACACGGTCAGAAGCTATATTATGGAAAACTCATGTATTATTTTTCTTTGTGTATATTTTCCCTTTCAAGAAGCCAGTCTGAGTCTTAAATGCCTAAAAGCCTTAGAAATAAATTCAAATTCTTTAGTGAAGATTATATTAGTATGTTGATTCAAAACATGATTTGGTAATTTTTTTTAGAAAAAACACATCACTAACCAATGAACGATATTTCAAAAATTAATCAAAAAAAATTTCCTTCCAAATTCACCAAATATCAAATTATTTGGTTACAACTGCAAATACGTTGTTTAGTACTTCCACCCCAAAATAATATTTTAGTTGTGTGTATCAAATACGTGCGTGTTTAAGTAAATAATATATGGTGCTACTAACCAAAGTTTCGTCAGCAGTACCTACACAGCTTTTGTGGGGGGAAGAAAGGGGGGAGGGGCATTCTCGCAAAACATTTGATTTGACTGATCAAAAAGAATTTAAGAATTTTTTAGTGCTGGTGACCAAAACGTGCTATAATTGCCAAACGATTTAATCGCTAGCACCCTTTTTTTTTCAATTTGAACAAACCTTTTATAATAGCAGGGCTAAGTTAAAAAGAAAAGAAAATATTTCTCTTTGTGTGAGTACCCTACCAAAAACACTCCAATCTGGTATTATGTTTATTCGCAATGGGTCCTTTGAGCGTGAAGAAGATTCACACATCGTTGACTGATATAATAAAGAGCTTCTCCTCAAATAAGTACAAAGAGAGGATCTGTAATTTTCCGTAATTTAATGTCGTTGGAACCACAAAATAAGAGACATACAACACGTCACAGATTATTGTTCTAAGTGCTTCTGTTGCAGATGTTTGGTTTGTTCGTCGACCTTTATGTTAAAAAAAAAAAGGAAAAACGAACAGCAAAAGATTTTATGGTAATTCTTAAGTGCACTAACCCTGTTTTTTAATCGCTATACAATTGAATCACTTGTAGCTACCTAATAACCGAGTGCTGATGGCCATTAATTGAAGTGAACAAAGGAATGTTCCTATTATTACCTGAATAATTAAGAAGACGTAAAATATTACGCTTAAATGATGGCAGATTTGTTTGGTAGGTCTGAAAGCTATTTGCAAGAGTTGAACATACAATTCAAGGTCAATCGTCGCAAGAAACAAGTTTCATGAACGTCTAGTTTAAGACAAGGTGTTGTAAAATAACTTATTTAAGACTTAAAGAACATTGAAATTTCCAAATATGTAGGATTTTAATGGCGAACTCTTCGTCGTAACTGTGTATTTAGTGAATGAAAGTAGTTCTTCAGATATGACGAAAGAAATTCAGTTTATTTTAGTGTTCTTGCGCGAGCCAATGGATAGATAGTTAGGAGACAGTTTCATGAAGAACATTGTATATTTCATAATTGTTTATAGATTAATGAAATGTGTACTTAAATTACGTGTCTTTGTTTCTCACCATTCACAACATTATTCCGCTTGATGTTCTTTTTGATGTAAGAGTAGCATGATTTCTTCAATACGCATATCATGTTTCGCTTGTTTTTCATCGGTTGGTTGTTTCCAGTAACTTGAACAGTCACTGTTAAATATCTTGGGGAAGTTTCTTCATATATATCCCGTAATGTTTAAGAGAAATTTGCAGTAATTCTCGAAAAGCACCAATAATTTCTATTACTCTAGTGGGACCTAAACATTGCAATTGTTAGCATATTTTATAAAAATTAAGGCTTGTGTGGCTATGATGCTATCAAGGGACCGGACCCTTTGCGATTTTTAGTAGAATCGGAGCTCTAACATAATACTCTCAGTATTACTGAACACTGAATGATGCCTGGTCAAATTCCTAGACATTTCCATACAGCTAGATTGCCTGGCTTTTTACTGGAATGTTTCTAAAATAATTTCGCAGTACTGTATTGAATTCGAGTGGCTGCTTCAACGGAAAAAAAATTGTTGGACACTGTTTTTAGGTTGTTAATGTAAAGTGAGGATGTTCATCGCCAGGTGTCAGCATAACCTAATATAGATAAAATCCCGTTATAACGAATTTTACTTAACCTTCGATATTATTTCGTTATAACAAAAAATCGTTGTAATGAACATTGCGTTGGAGAACAAGAATTCAGAGGAGATTTCGAAAAACTTCGTTCTAGCGGAAATTTCGTTATAATGATATTCACTGTAAAGGAAGTTCACCTGTACTTTTTCTTCTGAACAAAATTCCTATTGCTGATCGAGAGATGTGATTCAGAGATTATTGTAGTTTCATTGCTTTTCATTTGTTTTAATTTTGAATTTTCCATCTTGTTCATTGTCGAAATAGTTTCATGGACCTTCTCGCGACAGTAAAGAATCCGAGCTCTTTGGCAAATGATATATACAGAGAACGGGGGCGTTCGAAATCACCACCTTTTCCTTCAAAAGAACCGTTTCCTTCGTCGCTGCCATATTGAAGGTCGTTCGAAACCTAAAGGAAGAGTCGCGAAGGTCCTTTTATAGCACCTTTCATGAAGGTACCATTAAAGGTGCCTTTCCGGAAGTTCGGCTATTTAGTTTACATAGAAGCCTCAGCGAGACATGGCAGAAGGTATGTTACCGCCTGTTTCACCAAAACCAAAATAACCCTAAATTAAAATGTTACCATCCGAAGTACATTTAACATAGTAAATATTGGATAGTACTTTAATGAAAGAAAATAAATTGTATACATATTTTTTTGTCTAGCGGCGAAATTGTGAAATAAATCCAACTAGTTTTTTTTTTTTTATAACATTTACATTTCACCGTACTAAATTAAATTCGATTTAATTTTAGTGCAGCTTATAGATTTCACACCTCTAAATCAGTAGTGATGAAACTTTTCTATCCAGGGATTCAGTCAGTATTTTTGGTTTGGGGAAGTAAAGCAAAAGTTGGAGAGAAGCAAGTTGAATTCTTCCAGATTTTATAGAGAGTTTTAATCTACATTATGCCACACACTTCCAGTAAAGATTAAGTTAGGGTCGTGTACTTGACAATTCGGGGGTTACATCACCATTGGGGGGATCTGACAAATTCCATGTTTCTATCATTCACTGTAGCATATCTATTCTATTATCACTTCACGTTCACTTGGTAGTGACTAGGAACCTTGATTATAGCATTTACATCATTGCATTGCAGATTTTTGCATTATTGCCTTAAAGTGAGTTTGTAGGAAATACTCAGGTTGTTCACCCTTATATACTTTCTCAAGTCTCTACGCATAATAAGCGCCTGATATATAGGTGTATAGAAAACGAAAAGTTAGAATGCAGTTATCTACATCCCGCAAATTCTTGAGTATTTTACTATACAACGTATTTGAAGATTAGGACAAACAATAGCACAATGAACAGTACAGTAAGTATACAATGTTTCGATAAGATAAAATTAATTGTATGGGCGGTTACAGCACTATGCGTTACGCCCTTCCCGATATGGGAGAAGCCCCTTATCTTTGTCACTATAAACACAATGTTTCGAGTCATTGAAGGGTGAAATAAAATTGAAAGGGCGAGAGAGATACCAGGGACTATTTAGCATCTTGCGCATTGTGGGCAAGCCCATGCAGTGTCTTTTAAACGTTATATACATCACGTCTACAGGAAAATATCTAACCTGACTTTAACTAACCCCCTTCGCTCTCTCGAGATACTGTCAGTGTTTTCTTCTGGACGTTCATTCATAACACAAATCAGTGTTCGATTTTCCGAGGGGATGTCGGGGATCTCCCCTGGTGCGTGAGTATTTTATCACTGGTTGTTGATTCCGAATATTATCCCAACCAGCGATAAAATCTTTGTATTTCTACCCATTCAGGTAATATTTTGAAAATTACCAGCAACCACTAGCTTTAGGATCACCCCTTCGTAATATATAGCAAATCGAACCCTGACACGGAATGTCGCCATAAGTATTTCTCCGCATGCTACCATGTTTGTTGGGTGTTGATAACTCGAGTGCGTATTTAACGAAATAATGACATACCTTTTCGTAATACTTTATGGATTGCTGGTTTTCACTAGATATTTATAGAATTGTCTGCGACAATTAGTGGTAAAGTAATAAGTGATGTAAAGCATGCATATTATTCAATATCTAGCGGAAGATGCGGGCCATAAAGTAAAGTTTATCCAAGGAAGCTCTTATTTTGCTGTGGTATTAATGCTAGCGTGATATTTCAAGTTTCACAAGATAAATGCAAAATAGAGATGTATGTTTGTACACAGTTTATAACGCACAAGGCACCATTGTTATTTGATTTTCTTCTCGGTAATACAAAAATGATGAAAGCTCATTTGGGCCTTTATACATAGTACACACGAAATATAAAGCCACTTTAGCATTACACATCAGTTTGTTTTAAACACAACACACAGGGATGCATTGCTTTTTACATGTGAAGGAATGTTGCAGCTAGTAATTCCGTTAGAAACCCGATAGGGAGACGCCACCTCTCCAACTTTACGAAAGCATTAGATATTTTACGTTAAATAGAGCAAATCGTGAAAACCTAAATACACACTCACGAATTTGGGTTTCACATTAGTTCAAAAAGTTCTGGCAGAGTTAGCACGCAACATTCCAACCAAATGTATTTTTGGAATCATACTAATTTATTGTTGTGCATCCTGTAATTCTTACTATGGGGGAATAAATGTGATATTTTTGCGATTTTTTCAATATGTTTACAATACCACTCGACATATGAATATAATAACGGAAGTTAAGATATCTTCTCACATTTATCAACAGATGTCGCGCCTGTCGAAGGACGTACGAAACCATTTCCTTCGGAGCAAGAAACGAAGGTACCTTCAATATTTCCTACCCGAAAGGAGGAGATAGGAATTGATTCCGAATGCCCCCAATACGATCTGTTTCCCGTGATACAGTTCTGTTTCTTCACTGTTCCGATTACTTTGATCGATTCAGTTCCATCGTTCCGTTACGAGTCACATTACGTCTTTAACGTGTACTCTAAACACTTTCACGAAATCGTTCGTCTCCAGCTGCCGATGACCTACGCTAGGGGTGGGCAAATTTTTCCGATAGGCGGGCCAAATCAGGTTAACTCTTAAAAGATATGGGCCGCGTTACTAGAGGAACGGAGACATAATGAAAATACGAGCTTTAGATTAACATTCAAATTTAATATTAGCGAAACTAGCATACATAATGCCTTGTGTGTTAACTGCTTTTATAATTTCGAGAAACTATCTCAATGTATTGAATTTTACACTACACAAATAGAATGAATAATTCCTGGTTGACAAGATTTTTATCAGTGATTCGGCCAGTCCCCCCCCCCCTCCTGTAGGGGTGTCACCGCCCGAATTCTCGAGCGCATCCCCAACTTTAAAATGTTTACGGTGAAAATCGATAGAAACTATACAAAGCTCCACTTAGACTCTCCCAATTTTGATTTTCTCAGGACTACTCCCACCCCCCTTCCAACCGAAAATCAGGGCAGAATCCTTGTTTTCAATACAACTATAAATTAATTTCAACACTGGACAAAATAGAAAATGTAAATTCGGCATGGAGAGAAATCTTCAAATTGTTATTGAATTATCTTCTCTGGACGTTTGAGCTCTCTAGATTAGAATTTGCAGAAGCAGCATTGCAATTTCGTAAAAGAAAAAACAAAATTTCATCGATCAATCGATTTTCGAGGTAGATTAATTCTCAAAACTTTTTTTTTTTCGATTAATATCAAGGAAATTGAAATTAAAAATATACAGAACGGTTATTCTGCCGGTAATACTTTACGGTTGCGAAAGTTGGAGTACGACCCAAGCAGATGAACATAAATTACGTGTATTTGAAAATAAGGTTTTGAGAAAGATATATGGGCCGAAACGGGACGAGATGACTGGAGAGTGGAGGAGACTGCATAATGAAGAACTCCACGGACTGTACGATTCACCAGATGTTGTAAAAATAATGAAATCGAGACGACTAAGGTGGGCAGGGCATGTAGCTCGGATGGGGGAAAAACGAAGATTATATTCTATCCTGGTTGGAAGGCCCGATGGAAAGAGGCCATTGGGAAGACCGAGACGTCGTTGGGAGGACAATATTAGAAGAGATCTTCGAGAAGTAGGTGTTCATGATGAAAACTGGCTTGATACTGCCCAGGATAGAATCCAATGGCGAACCTTTGTTACTGCGGCGATGAACTCGCGAGTTCCATAAGCCATAGAGTTAGTTAGTTAGTTAGTTTGTTTCCGACTGTCTAGACAACCATGGCGAAATTTCAAAGAGTAGAAGTTTATGCGAGTACTCTGCAAAACTGTTTATATTTTCCATACTTGAAAGTGCTAGGGGAGTTCTTGGTCTTACGTCAGTAGCGTAAATTAAATTTTCAAACCTCCCAGTGGCTCGGAGCCCCCTTTAGCAAAAACTGTAGGTCCCGTCCTTAGAAGCTCACCAGCTCGTTTAGGACGTTAATAACAATTAATTAATTCATTCTTTCAAACTCTGAAAAAGTTGTAAAATCAAACTCTTTTGTAATGTTTGCCATTAACTCATTTTCATCTATTTATGATTAGCCTGTAAGGCCCCCTTTTCGGGGTTGTAGTTATCCTCTGCTTTCACATATGCACATATTTATAAAATACTTGAACATGTACCCACACACACAAAAAAAATGCAGCTTTTGTTCCTTCGTAGTAGTTTGTTTAGCATGATATTAACAATTCAAACAATCATCGATAGTGAATCTTGTATGAAAAAAAATCTATTCGATAGGCTTTGCTATTTTTTAGCTCTTCATAAGAGTTCAAGGGGAAATTGAAAGACAAATATTAATTTCTACATCCTTTTCTACCAGCTAGTAGGGTAGAAAATGACGATTGATGTTTTATATTTCCGTAAAACCTTAACACTTTATATACTTTTGTGATGCTGCATTGTAGAACAACAGGTGGCAGGACAAACAGAACTGTAGTACCGAATCCAAACTTACAAACGTTACGAAAGGATTGTAGTAGTTATAAATTATTGTAGATTTAAATATTACTTTGAACTTGTATTTTAAACATTTTGCTCATGTAATTTCAAGTTAGTTCTTGTGGACAATTTGAAAACAAACGCTCTGAGATCCTAGTAATCAGAAAACTCTTAAAAATATAATGCGGGTTATTCGCGTGGGTTCCGTCCTGCATAGGACGTTTAATGGGTTCGATTCCATCTATTTTTGAAAACGTGCGTGATGCAAATCATGCCACGTTAACGTAATATTAAAGCAAAACATAGTGTTAGTGATGAGAAAATGAGTTATTTTGAGGTCATATTTAAACCCGTGAGTAGTCACGGTGATGTTAATCCTTTCGTTCCATGGTCCGACATGACAGTTTCCTACAGCGCTTCGATTTATTTATTTATTTTCATCCCTTAAGCCACAAGTGCATCCTTTCGCTTACTTTCTTGCTAGGGCTTTCCTCCAGTAAGCCCTACTACCAAAACATATATATATATATATATATATATATATGTATATGTTTTTTTGAAAAAATTCGAAACATACGTAGTTTCTGAGTACCTGGCACTAAAAAAAAAATAATGCGTCGTATTACCGCCCATAAAATTCATTTTATCTTTATGAAGCGTCGTAGTTACAAAAATGACACCATATCCCAGCAAATAATGACGTAAGTGGTATCGGATCAGCATATCACAATTGAAATAGAACCCAATACACCTATAGTTAGGCTCTGCTTGCCTTATTAAATAAAGCATTTAATTCTTCATAATAAATTATTTCATTGCCAAACCTCTCCATGCTTTACTCCCTCAATCATAAACATTGCTCGAATGGATGTATCGGATACTATTTCAATTGTGATTTGGTAAACCAACGCTGCTTACGTCATTATTTGTCAAGATATGACGTCATTTGTGATGATGTTGTTGCCGAAACTACATATAATTTTGAATTTCTTCAAAGAAATTTTCTTCTTGTTTTGATGTGAAGAATCAACCCCCCGAAATTCTCACCATTATTTCAGCGATACCCTGTATATCCAAGAACTTCTACAGAAACATATATTTTGTAGATGAGGAGTAATCAACGATCTGAAGGGAAAGTTTATGAACATTTCTGATTGTGATTGAGCTTTTGTGTTGTCAGTCTGACGTCACACAACATATACACTGACACTGACGATGAGAATAATCTCAGATTTCGGTAGATGAGTTGATCCTGAAGGTAATTATGTATTCCACAAACTCTGGCTTCTTTGTTTCTTTAATTTTTATCTGTTCTTTTTTTCTAGCATGAAAACTCTTTAAGTTAACAACAATCCTGTTTTGCAAAATTCTATCCATTATTATTTTATTTGAAAAAAAAAAATAAAAAATAGGTGCTGTTATTTTTAACACAAAAATAGTGATGAAAAATCGCTTCAATAAACGGTATTAAATAGTTAATATAATTAATAATATGGGTGCCAGGAATCAGATTTTACACACACACATGCATAAATGAACAATTGATGATCTCGTCGTAGTTGAAACGAAGCCGACAAGCTGGGAAATACTTCAGCAGAACAGAGAAGAGAAAGAGTCGAGAGAACTGGTGGCCATTAATCATTATGACGTGTCTACCAGTATCTTCACTTGTAGCGTTAATAAATCCAGCATTCTTTTTTTTTTTTTTAATATTATTCTGATTGATTTATAGGCCACACTCTTTGACTGATGGAGTGCTATTCCAAGACAATAAATTAAAGTGGTCGTATATAATAAAGGCATGGCAATGAAATGTTTTATTTTATTTTATTTTATTTTATTTAAGAAAAAATAATTTGAAATTTGGTATTTTTAGTTTCCATTTTGTTGAAACCACGATTTTTATATTATTTGTTTATATAATTTATGGTGACTGAATAGACATCTGGACGTGAAGCCTGTGATATTTCGGAGGAATGACGTCCCGTAGAGAGCGCTCTCCCAAGGGTAAGGTAGGACCTTGTCTTGGTATCATCCCCATATTCGCGTGGTGGGATTCCAACACATGCTGTCTGGTCATAATGCTCAGGTTTCTATTGAAATATAAGCTGTTACATTATTTGATTTTTCTCTGGATAGCGCAGTTTCTATTGATGCGATTCAATGTTTTTTTTTTAATTTTAAAGAAAAACATGTTTTCTAAGTTTAAATTTATTAAATTAAAGAAACAGGGTATTATTTTACGGAACATCGAATGTTTGAGTTTTCTTGTTTTGTATAGCCCATTTCAACTTCATTTTTAACTGCATAATGGACTCCAATTTTCAATTCAGGATCGTTGGAACAAAACGAGAATATTTAATCATGACATTGTTTTCGATGTAAAACTAGCCCGTCCCTCTAAATAAAGGAAACCAGTGATCTCTAAATTATTACACTGGAATACTCGATTGGATTACAAATCAAGTTAGCATTTGAAGCCAGACACCAGAGGAAACAGTTAACCTCGTTTGCTTACTTCCAGTATGATCAAAATGGACCAAGCGTTCAATTCTAACTTAGTGATTTACGCTTCTGTTATAAAACCAGTTCAATAATATGTGCATAACTCAAGAAATAAGAGAATGGGATCACAGGGACAACAAGTGTAAAGAAATTGAGTTACAACTGAAAGCTGTGTACAATTTGAATTAAGCTGAAAGTGAAAAAAAAATCAGGTTAAATGTTTCCTGTGGTGTCTGGCATTAGTTTAGATAATAATCGATCACTCCAGTGTCGTTCAGTACAGTTCAATGTTGGGAAAACTGACAACCAGGCGAAATCACCGTAATCAAGTCACAAATCTTTATAGCAAGTAGTTGTGTGCTTGTAGTATTTCTTTTGTCCTTCCCAGGTTTCGTTGCGCCCTCTAGGTAAGGTGAGTAAAACCAGTGATCCAGTAATTCAGTGATACTTGATATTCTTTTTTTCCATAGCCAATGGCAGCAGACTGATCCGCTGACACCAATAAACACTTTCGGAACGATGCTATCAATTTCACTGTTTGTCGTCTCAACTAATTTGTTCCACTATCTTCAATTCAAGAAAGAAAATGACCCACTAACACTCAGAAGAACTTATTTGTTTTTGTTTATTTTTTATTACCTAGGAACTTCTGAGCTAAACAAAACAAGGAAATAAAGTCAATTTTATGTTTTTTCGTTCATGAAACGGAAAGGGAAATCGTTGGTGTGGCCATTATAAACAGTATGACTTGATCGTTTAATAGAATTGTTGTACCTGAATAAAAAGAAAACTTGTATTTCAAGCAAGTTGACTAACAACCCCTTTTTTTGTTTAAACGAGTGTATAAAGTTATAGATGGGTAGTTTCACTTAAAAGTTCTGAAGTGGTCTTGTAATATTGTTGTTTCGTGGGGGAAATAAACAAGTTTTAATGCAACTAGTTTTGAACGGGAAGAGAAGTAAACAAAATTAGATTTTAGCAATTTTGGAGAATGTTCTGTAAAGTTTCACCGTGGGAAAGTGAGAATTTCATTTGTGGTTATTATAGAATATTCCGTTTTATTGCGAACTATTTCATCTCTTCGTATCAACAGTCGAGATTAAACATGAACACAAAACTTTCAAATGAATCGGTATTTGATATTGTATGCTGTCTTTGGCGTAACGATGATTTTACAAATGCGTTCAAGTCCCATTCATCCAAAAGCTTTATTGCATTTACTGTCATGAGATGAGAGCGATTTTCACCTCAACAATCTCTCTTGTGAATGAACGAAATTTCGAATTTTTTATTGTATTTTCGGAACAATATGCAACAAAAAAACAGCTCTGTGCATGGCGAAACTTGTTAATTTGGTATTTATATTTGTATACAACCTATATTAAGAATTAGTCAATTTAACCGACAGCGAAAAGAATAATTCAACTACTACCTACCCATCCGCAAATGTAACGCTTTTATCAGGTTGATTAATTGCATGTTATAATGAATTAGTAGTCTGCTCTCTGCAGTTGTAACTCTTTAAAATCGCTCCCCTTATTTGAGTTATATTCTTAATTATTAAGTTATTTTCTTAATTAAATAGTATTCTAATTGATTTAAGCAGAAATCTTGATATTTTAATTTAAGAGAACGTTGTGCTAGCCCCATCTATCATCTTTGTTTCTAAATGATGCAAAAACGTTGTAATTCCTAAAAAAAAAAACTGGAAGTAGCAGACGGCTTTACCGGAATTTGAAATATTTCGATCAAATTTGAACAATAGATTCTTTAGATCATAAATAGCCTAGGAGCAGAGTTTCATTCACCGCAACCCAACAATACAAATTGTAAGGGGAGAGAGACATAGGCAAGGTGTGAAATTTATATAAGATGGACAATTATGTATGTTAATCGAAAGATCTGGACGAGACACTTCGAATGGCATAGCAAAAAATGGGATAAAATCTCTAAAATCATAAAAATAAAAAAGTGGATAATTTATGATGAGAAATTTTAAATTGTTAAATGTAATTTGGTTTATTATTAAAGTTGGCACACTTACCTCCAGTTTTGCAATTGACCGCTAAGCTTCTTCTAGCCAGCGCTACGTTGAGGCCAAGTCATATATTTGCGTTGGAAAATATGACTTGGTCTCAACGTAGCGCTGGATGGAAGCTTAGTGGTCTATTGTAAAACTTGTGTTAGCTGATTATTACCTAACCGTTTCCGTTTCTAACCGCGAGGAGGTGGTGGCCTTAGAAACATCACACACTCATTCCCACACTCTCTCATACATTTTTTTAAAAGATTTTTTTTTTTTTTTTTTTTTACTGTTCACACAACTACGCACTTTGATTTTAGGGCAGGGGTGCACTCGTAAATTTTCCAGTACCGGAACGACATTACGGCGCGTTCCGGTACGAGTACACTTCTGTTTTAGGGATACATTTCCCTTCCCTTTCATTTTAAAACCCCGGTATTTCCGGTATCCTTGGGTTGCGGTGAATTTTACTCGGCCAATAGACTACTTATGATCCAAAGAATCGTTTATTCAAATTTGATCAACATATCTCTAATCTCGATTTTACCGCCCATAAAATTAATTTTATCATTTTACCTAATCCCGGGAAAGCCGTCTCCTACCGAACTGAAAGTGTTATATGAAAAGGGCAACAACATTTTTTTAAAAAAAAATACAGTGAACAAGAAAATTTATTGCAAACCTAATAAAATGTTCGAATCAAACTGACTACATAACGAAAAAGATACATCAATTGCTCCTACATGATTCATATGCAACAACAATGGACCTTTGCATTGTTATTGTACCTTAAATTTGTCGCCCATAAAAATGACACGTATGGTTCCCTTTGATATGCTAATCTTTAATTATTATGATAACCTATTAACAATAGTTTCTATTGAATTCACGATGAAGAAATTGGATGTTTTTGAGTTGCCACAGGCGCTTCAAAAACACGAGAAGGTAGTATATATGTAAAACGGCCTAAGAAGTGAATAGCCAGAAACTCAAACGAAAAATGCAGATGTGGACAGTGTACAAATTTTGATGCGTTTAGATCGAAGATTAGGTCTGAGATCATTTGCAAAAGAATTAAATATAAACAAGGAAACAATGTGATAGGTTCTAGCAGAAAATTTGGAAATGAGCAAAATTTCCGCAAAGATGGTACCTTTAATCTTGACAGATGACCAGAAAGCCATGGTACGTTTTGAGTTCGCGAAGTCATGGCTAAGAAATGCATTATCAAAATCCCCCTTATTCACCTGACATAGCCCTGTTATTTTTCGCTCTTTCCAAACTTTATATATATATATATATATATATATATATATATCTGAAGGGGGAAATATCCCTGACATCTAACGTAGAGTGACAACGTTACTGCAAAGTATTCTACAAAACGATTTTTCAAAGTCGTATGCATAGCATTAAGAAGTTTTTGGTAGATATAACAACAGCGCGCATGGAAATTCCTAACACTACTTAAATTTATTTTCTACCGTAAAGCGATATAACCTAACCTAACCTGAAAATGCAGCCATGTATGAGGCGAACACTGTATCACTACGCCCCCACTCTCACCAAAGGATAAGAAGTTTACACATTCTGCATTTTATATAAACAATTTGGTACTCAATATATTACTGCTTCACAGATGGCGTAAAATTCTCACTAAAAGGAATATCTGTGAAATACTCTACAATAAGAACCTAAAAATGTAACGTTGTTTTATTTTGTAGACCTTCTATGTTTTCTTTATAAATCTTTAATCAATTAAGGGATAAGTGCAGCTTCCTCTTAACAATATATGTGGAATAAAAATGTTCCCTTTACAAATTAGTACACTCATTTGACATAAAGCTGAAAAACATTCAAAACATCATTCTCACTTTCTCACTCCTTAAAATATTCATTTTTATGGTTGTATTGAACAAAATGTTTAGTTAAGGAATCCTGTAAATCTTCAAAAATGTTAGCAATAATTGCTCAAACACTGCACTGCAACTTTGACCGATCTACAAAAGCAAGAGAGTAAGAGAAAATAATTGAACAATAATAGTCAAGTATGTTAGCACTGTATTCACATGCTAATTCACTGTTTGAGGATAATATTTTTTAAAATAGTGTGTAACGGTACATTATCACTTCAATAGAAGCATATGTGGGCACCAAGAAGCAACATCGCACAATGACAGGATGATGTCTTTATCCAAATTCATTTACGTGTTTAAAAGACATGTTATCTTGAATATATTTCTTTCAGAACACTGGTTGTGTGGGATTAAAAAGGCTTTTTAGAGCTTATTAATGTACAGTCAGACGCTTGTTTTGTCAAAGGAGTGTCGAATGTTTATTGCAACGTGACTGAGCATAAAATTTGCAACCTTGTCTTCTGTATACATCTTTCTTTTATTTTTTCGATTCTTCTTTTTTCTTTTCTAACTCACACCTACAGACATGCATGTTATTGCACATCCTCCGTTTTTGAGTCTCTGATTACCTCCTACTCCATATAAGATGGGTAATTCTAGACTCGTGTAGGCTGTGGTAACTGCACTCTCATACTGTCTTTTCAATATTCAGTTCCTGATTTAGATCTGGTGTTCGAACAGACCTAAGTTAGAGATCGCAGGAACCCAAGGTGAAACCAAAGTCAACACAAATGTTTATTTTTTACTAAAATTCCACTAAAATACCCATTAGAATACTAATTAACTGTATAAATAGAGTAAATCCCTGTTTGAGAATCTTTTATTGGAGATCGTTGCTTTGTGAACTTACTTTGTGAAAAATTGAAGAGCTTTTTGACTGTGCCAATTTGATATGAAAACTTGATAGTAGTGGTAGAAAAGAAAGATGTACTTTTTTTAAAAAAAAAATAACTGGGAAATGATTTTATATTGGGAATTAGTAATCAAGTTCGCGAAATTTAATAAGACGAGAGAAACTTGTTATTGGTTTGTTTTAGTTGTGTTGGTAGCGGATTCCACAGTACTCCAGCTTGATAATTAAATATCCTTTGGCTATACCAGTTTTTATTTGCTCTTCCTATGATAAGATCGTTATGAGAAGTTGACCTTGTAGAAACGATATTCACTTTCTATAATGAATTTCATTTAGTCACGAAGAGGAAACCTTTTGTAATAAATTGAGGAAACTATTTTTCATTAAGAACAAATATTGGAACCTGGATGAAATTGTAGAAACATTGAACATTCATCTCACGTATTCGCACTCTACCTAGGTCTATTTTTCTTAAATTATTTTTATAGTGAAAGGTTTTGCAAAGATTCTATTCTTCTTAGGAAGACTAAAGTTTATTCCGAGAAATAGGGTTGCTGCATATTCAAAACGTGAGCGTATGAAAGTTGTATAAAACACTTTATTGAAACTTTCTTTAATATATTTCCGAATAATTAAAAATAATCTAATATAATATTTCCTTTTTCATGCGAATTCATTTCTGTGAGTATTAAAAATTAGGTTTGAACCAATAATGATGAAACCAGAGTATTTTACGAATACATTTTGATTTGATTGTAAAGCAGCCATTTATATAATTTATTGGTAGTAAAATGTAAACAACTTGACGCATACATTTACATAATTTATTGATAGTAAAAGATATGATCTCTTGACGAATACATTTGTGTTATTTATTGGTAGTAAATATGTATAATTATTTGGTGTATGCATTAAATCTTCTTTCTCTCTGCCTTTTCCCACCTACGTGAGGTTGACGTTTCTGATAAGTCTTCTCCACAAAGCACTGTCCTGAACTTCTTCTCCTGACAAACCTTTCTCCCCGAGATCCTTCTAAATCCTATCCATCCATTTCCTCCCTGGCCTCCCTCCACCTCTCTTGCCATCACTCTTCTGACTACATAGTCATTTGTTCTTCTCATTACATGTCCATACCACTGCAATCTTCTTTCTTGTATCTTCTTAGATATCTCTACAACCTTGGTAATTCCTCTTACTCTCACGTTTCTCATTCTGTCTCATCCAGCGTAGCATTCTCATTTCGGTGACATCTAATCTCCTTTCTTGTGTTTGCTTTATTGGACATGTTGCCATTGAAGTCTTGATTCATTAATGTCTTCATTTGCATTAAGATAGGTTCGATCTGCATTTCTAGTAATTGCCACTTATTCCATATTAAATTAGCTAGCTTCCATATCAGTTCACTAAGTATTAAACGTAATGCAGCTTTCCAATGAGAATGAAAGCTTATATTCTATAATCTAGCAACGTCCCAAGAATTCTGAAACCAATCCATATTTTAACACCATAAAGTTTCCTGAGAAGTCAATTCATACAGCAACCATGTAATAACATTTCATTAAATTGGCAAAATTCAAAGACAATACGATATAAGTGTAATTCGAAACACATCACCATGATTCGTGGAGGGTCTAATTACTTTTCCCAGGCTTTGCTCAGTAGAATAGCTTTGCAAATCAATTCCTAATTGATATGCCCATTACAGACCAACTAGACACAATCTATTATGTCGATTTTGCAGTGACTTAGGAAAATACTGTAATACATACAGCCTAGCGTTAATTCTATTAAAGAAAACTAATCATTCATAGATAGAACGAATAAACATATAATAACTGTCAGGACCAATAAATATGTTCTGTAGGAACAGTGAAATCACCAACAACAGTTATTTTTTCTCATAACTTTTCTAATTAACATTTTTGTTTCCTTTGTATTATTTCAGAGTTGGCATCGAAATGTCTCATCTTGGTTCCTGTAACAACATTTCCGCTCACAGGGAGAACTGTCCTGTTTCTTGTGAATTTGCTCCGAACGACGGACCAATTTGTGGCTCTGATGGTAACGTCTACAAGAACACGTGTTTAATGAAACATCTCACTTGTGGGTAAGTGTTCATCAACTTTAGAATGTAATAAGTGGATTTCATCAACTTTTTTTTCGTTAAGAACTGACGAATCGTTAAGCAGCTTGAAATGCATTACATTCGTTTAACTAACGATTCGTTACATTCTTAACGAAGGGTGGTGAAACCCTCCAATGGTGAGTTTGTGAAATGAAATAAAGATAGTGAATAAACAGGACACAAAAAATACAGAATAAAGAAACATGTAAGATGTTAGCTTTCGCCGTTGAAAACATATTCGCAGATAGAAGAACTAAAAATAGAGAGAAAAATAAAGTAAAACAAAATAATAGCTGAGCAAAGCAATACGTTTTAT
>JAGDQP010008621.1:1466-62262 GCA_022664845.1 Lepisma saccharinum | reverse complement strand
CACGTGATTGGAAATTATTAAATTACAGTATATCACTCATATGTTTCGTAGCAAATGTTCTTTATTTTAAATAATGTTCAATCTTCTGTGTTAGGTGCTTCAATCTTTGTCAGCAACATATCGAAATTTCTCCTCACTTTAACTTTACTCGCTCAAAGTTGCGCCCTCAACTTGAGGATTTTGGGGGCTGGGCCCTCTTTATCATAGCCAGACTGTGCGGGTTATTGTTTCCCTTGGTATCGATCTGTACCAAACCCACAGGGGGATGCGCCCCCATAGTGAAGGTCTGTTCCATTTCTTGTAACCTTCTCGTCATGGTACACATTCATACGAAATTTCGTTTGTCTAGCCTTAGTAGTTTAGAAAATGGGTTTTCGGGCGGCCATTTTGAATTGAAGATGGCGACTTCTTAAATGTTTTATTGTATTGTTGTGACTTACTCGTGAAGGTACACCTTCAAATATAATTTAATTTCTCCAGCTCAAACTGTGTCGAAGATGATTTTTGGGCGATCATTTTGAATCCAAGATGACGACTTTCCCAAAATTTTTATTATTTTCCTAAACTAATAATTATGATACACCTTTATGCTAAATTTCGTATCTCTAGCTAAATCGTTGTGGCAAATGGATTTATAAATCCGCCATTTTGGATCCAAGATGGCGTCTTAAGATACATTGTTTAATATTTTGTTAACCTACTATGGATATTTTACCACCATGACAAATTTCATTTCAGTAGCCCCAGCGGTTTAGGCTGTGTATTCTATACAACAATGAGTTTGGCAGCCATTTTGGATCCAAGATGGGGTCTTTGAACACATCTCGTAATATTTTCGTAATCTACTGTAAATATTCTACCTTTTTACCAAATTCTATTTCAATAGCCCCAGCCGTTTAGGCTGTGAATTCTATACAACAATGGATTTGGCGGCCATTTTAGATCCAAGATGGCGACTTTTTCAAAATGTCCGATTTCTCGCTTTACCTACTTATGGTGCTACACCTTCATACCAAATCGTGGGAGCTGCGCTCCCAACACCAGGGTATGGGGAGCTTCGCCCCCCTTTATCTTAATCAGACACTCTCTGGCGGTCTGCGCTTCCATATTATAATTATACCACCCACCACGGGGGCGCATATTTTACAATTTTTGTATCCTACTCCTCATGGTACACCTTCATACCAAATTTCGTTTGTCTAGGCTTAATAATTTAGGAAATATGTTTCCGGGCAGCCATTTTGGATTAAAATGTCGACTTTTTAAGTTTTTATTATATTGTCGAGTACTCTTGAAGGTACGTCTTCAAATAAAATCTCATTTTTCTAGCCCAAACGGTGTCGAAAATGATTTTTGGATGGTCATTTCGGATCCAATATGGCGACGTTTCGAAAATGTAATATTTTCCTAAAATACTCGTCGTAATGCAAATATATGCCATATTTCGTATCTCTAGCTCAAACGGTGTCGAAAATGCATTTTTAGATCCGCGATTTTGGATTCATGATGGCGTCCTTGAATACATCATGCAATATTTTCTTAACCTAATAGCGATAATGTACCTTTATGCAAAACTTCATCTCTGTAGCTTCAACGATTTAGGGTCTCTTTTCTATACAACAATAGGTTTGGCAGCCATTTTGGATTCAAGATGGTGACTTTTTCAACATTTTGTAATATTTTCCTAAACTATTCCTCATAATACACCTTCATACCAAGTTTCGTGGCTCTAACTCAAACGGTGTGGAAAATGCATTTTTAACGTACACCATTTTGGATCCAATATGGCGTCTTTGGGTAAATTGTGTAATATTGTGTTGACCTACTATTGATAATGTACCTCTATACGAAATTTCATTTTAATATCCCCTGTAGTTTAGGCTGTGTATTCTATAAAACAATAGGTTTAGCAGACATTTTGGATCCAAGATGGCTTCTTTCAACACATCTCGTAATATTTTCGTAACCTACTGGTGACATTCTACCTTTGTAACCAATTGCATTTCAATAACCCCAGGCGTTAAGCCTGTATATTCTAAACAGCAATGGTTTTGGCGGCCATTTTGTATCCAAGATGACGGCGTTTTTATCATTTGATTATATTGTCATGACTTACACGTGAAAACACAGCTTCAAATAAAATTTCATTTCTCTAGCTCAAACTGTGTCGAAAATGATTTTTGGGTGGCCATTTTGAATCCAAGATGGCGACTTGCCCAAAACAGTTTATTATTTTCCTAAACTACTAGTTATGATACACCTTTATGCTAAATTTCGTGCTTTTGACTGAAACGAAGTGGAAAGTGCATTTTTAACGTACGCCATTTTGGATCCAAGATGGTGTCTTTGGGTAAGTTTGTAATATTATGTTAACCTACTATTGATAATGTACCTCTATACGAAATTTCATTTTAATATCCCCTGTAGTTTAGGCTGTGTATTCTATACAACAATGAGTTAAGTAGACATTTTGGATCCAAAATGGCGTCTTTCAACACATCTCGTAATATTTTCGTAACCTACTGGTGATATTCTTTGCACCCAATTGCATTTCAATAACCCCAGGTGTTTAGCCTGTATATTCTAAACAGTGGTTTTGGCGGCCATTTTGTATCCAAGATGGTGGCGTTTTTAACATTTGATTATATTGTCATAACTTACACGTGAAGACACAGCTTCAAATAAAATTTCATTTCTCTAGCTCACTGTCGAAAATGATTTTTGGGCGGCCATTTTGAATCCAAGATGGCGACTTGACCAAAACATTTTCTTATTTTCCTAAACTACTACTTGTGATTGCATTTTTAACGTACACCATTTTGGATCCAAGATGGTGTCTTTGGGTAAATTGTGTAATATTATATTAATCTACTATTGATATTACCTCTATACCAAATTTCAATTCAATAGCCCAAGTAGTTTAAGCTCTCTATTCTATACAACAATGGGTTTGGCGGCCATTTTGGATCCAAGATGTCGACTTTTATTACAAAATTTGAAAATATTTTCGTTACCTACTAGCAATAATGTACCATCATTCCAAATTTCAATTCAATAGCCCCAGCCGTTTGGGCTCTATTGCATACAACAATGGGTCTAGCGGCCATTTTGGATCCAAGATGGCGGCTTTTGCAAAATGTCGGATTTTTTCCTTTACCTACTCATGGTCCTACACCTTCATACCAAATTTGGTGTTTGTAGCTTCAGTAGTTTGACCTGTGAATTTATATGGATGAGAGTGTAGTATGTGGATTGATAGATTGGACGAAAAATCCTTTGGACTAAATGTCGACTGGACGAAATGTCCTGAGGACGAAAAATCCGTTGGACCAAGTGTCTTGTGGACGAAATCCGTTGGACGAAAAGTCGATTGGACGAAATGTCTTGTGGACGAAAATTCTGTTGGACGAAATGTCTTGTGGACGAAAAAACCGTTGGACGAAATGTCTTGTGGACGAAATGTCAATGGACGAAATGTCTATGGACTAAATATCCCTGGACTAAATGTCGTATGGACAAAATGTCTTTGGACGAAACGTCACCCGGCCGGAAGAAATTATAAAAATATTTGAAAATTTCTACAGAGAATTGTACTACTCCGAAGAAGAGCTAGGAAATGAAGACTCAGAAGAAAATGATGTAGATGTCCCAGATGTAATGAAAGAAGAAGTGGATAAAATACTTCGAGGGATTAAGAACGGATAGACGCCAGGAGAAGATGGTCTCACAGCAGAGATGTTTAAATGGGGAGGTGAAAACATGAAAGAGGAACTTGCGAAATTATTCTCAATGTGCCTGAGGAAGAGAGAAATATCCAGAAGTTGGAATAATGCTGTTATGATTTTGTTGTACAAGAAAGGGGACAAAGAACGCGTCGAAAACTACAGACCAACTAGTTTACTGTCAGTTCTATACAAAATGTTTACCAAAGTTATTTTGAATCGTATTGAACGGGACTTGGATTTTAACCAGGAAAGGGAACAAACCAGATTCGTCGTGGATTTAGCGCAATGGACCACATACAAACATTGAATGAAGTTAAGGAAAGGACTAATGAATATGAACTTCCACTATGTTTGGGATTCATAGATTTCGAAAAAGCTTTCGATTCGGTCTTGTCAGCAATACTTAAATCACTTGAACGTCAAGGTATCGAAAATGCATATATCAAGCTACTGCGAAACATTTATTCGACTGCCACATGACATTAGACATAAAGTTGGAAAGGGGGTAAGGCAAGGAGGTTCAATTTCTCCAAAACTGTTTTGTGCTGTCTGGAGAGGTTGTTCCAAAATTTTAATTGGGATGAAGTTGGAATTAAAATTAATAGCGAAAATCTTCATCACCTATAGTTCGCTGATGATATAGTCCTGTTTGCTTCAAGTGAGGAAGAACTACAAACCAGAATGGAAGAACTGAGTAACGAGAGTTCGAAAATCGGCCTTAAAATGAACTTAAGTAAAACAAAAGTAATGTACAACCAACATGCTGCAAAGAAGGAAGTGAAGATTAACGGAGAGACAATAGGCATAGTTGATGAGTATGATTACCTAGGCCAGCTCAAAACATCGAATGCCAAGTTGACCGATGAAATAAATAGAAGATGCAAAATGGCGTGGAGTTCATTTGGAAGACTACACTTTATTTTCAAAAGCAAACTACCAATGTGTCTGAAGCTTAAAGTTTATAATCAATGTGTTTTACTTGTGATGATGTACGGCTGTGAAACTTGGACATTGAATGCGCAAACGACTCAAAGATTGAGAGTCGCCCAAAGAGGAATGAAGAGATGCATGCTAGGAATAACCACGAGGGAGAGGAAGACAAATGAATGGATTCGCGCACAAACAAAGGTAGAGGATGTAATCAAGACTGCGAAGAAGCTTAAGTTGAAATCGGCCGGTCACATAGCTAGACGAACAGATGGAAGGTGGACGACAAATGTACTACATTGGATTCCTAGAGAAAAGAAACGATCGAGACAACGTCCGAATGGAAGAAGGGTAGATGAAATCAAGCGTTTTTCAGGAGCTACATGGATGAAGATATCAGCAGAGCGAGATATGTGGAAACAAAAGGGGGATGCCTTCATCCAGCAGTGGATAGAAAACGGCTGAATATGATGATGATGATATACGAGGGGGTATCGTAAAGTTTTAATTATTGCCCCTAAGTTATTGAGCTATGTGTATGGAATTTTGCCAGTGTATTTAGTGGTCTTTATGTACGTGATGGAGAAAAAATGACCTCTTTGTGTCCTTTCTTGACCTTCCGCGTGCCGTCACTGTAGAAGTCGGTAGATTGCGTTGAAAACCACTGTCCTACTAGTTGAATGACGTCATTTTTGTCAAATCGCCGAACCCGCAATGCTGTTTTCATCTCTGGGAACAACAAAAAGCTGCTTATGGTAAGATCGGGAGAAGACAGAAAAAACTGCAAGATTTCAAAGCACAGTTTTGAGGTTAGAAAATGGAAGTATATATAGCCGACCTCCCCCACGAATCTTCCTCTGCTTACAATCTTCTTACCCAGTACCACTCCAGCCTTTAAACGCTCCAAAAGCTCCTCAAACTGGCGCAGCCCATACTCACTGTGTCACCTGAAACGGAAAGATTTTTCCCGTCGTGCCCCAAAATAGTCTACCGCAGACCTCCGTATCTCAACACGATTCTCACCAGAACTGGACCAATCCCGCCTCTCTCCCAAACCTGGCAAGTGCAATAGACCCCGCTCCAGAACCTGTTCTATCTTTGATCCCAGTCTGACCTTTGTACATCCTGTCACTCGAAATACGCTTTCTGACACTCCGGCAGCTGATGTTCCGCTTTCTACGTTGGCGAAACCCAAACTCCTCTAACAATCCGCATCAACAACCATCTCTACTCCTCCAAATATCAACTTCCGCACCTTCCCATACTGAACACACGGCTGCACCTTTGACGAAACCTTTCGAGTAAGCATCCTGAAAATCCTGAACCCTGACTCACCTGCCACAGCGGGGGTGGATTTCGGTTACTTTTTTTGGCCTGACCCAGTATTTTTCGAAGAAATATTGCGATGAATAGAATAGATTACATGGCCGGCGATTATTGGAGCATGAACGGGTAATTTCTCCCCCCCCCCCACCACACTTTTCTCTCGCATTCGTCTATTGAAAATAGGAAACAGAAATTGAGCATTGATAAGCTTAAATAAAAGGATGAGAGTTAGTTACCCATTCTCGAGTAATTAATCGCCCATTGACCATACTACAGATAAAAAGTTCATTCATTAGGAGTTTGTGTAACTAGCGTGCCTTATTTTCTCGATTATTATGGGATATTACAAAATTAATATTTTCACCCTTGCTCTATCTAGTCAAGTAGTTGCAAAATTCGATTTCTCACAATAGATGACTTACCGCCTAACTTGTGACCTACTATTGATGAATTTCGCCATCTACCACTGCTCATTCAGTCGTAATGTTGATTAAATTATTATAAAATATTATCGGAAGAATATACCGAGTTGATCTTGAAGAACACTGATAACCATCACATTCACACAAACACTGTCCTGATGTCTCTCAACATGGCTAGAAATTTATCGCTATTGTTCACAGATCGCTACAATAATTCAGCATGGTGATGGTGTAGCATCTCGTATCTTCTTCCCCTCATATTCTTTAATTTGTTTCAGATAACACAATATACAATACATTCTATCGTCTGAGTGTTGCCGACCTCGGTAGACTAGGACGCAAGGCCACCGTTTATCAGGTTGCGGGTTTGAATTCAGCGTGGAACATGGATATTTGTGGATTTTAAACTCACTGCATTCATATCATCCTGAAGTTCATAGTTACTAAAATGACCCATATAAAATATAGTCTGAGTTTTAGCACCATTAGCGGGATCAAGAAAATTTTTGTGGTAATTTACAGTCAGGCGGTTTTTTATTTTTTATTTTTTTTTTTTTCCTGGCGTTCTGACTCCCGTCGATAGAACAGTAATGCAGATTTCTAGTTGTGATTGTAGGGGAGAACTCAAAAGCTCCCATTTTGATGATACAATTCACAAATCATTTTTTCTTTCGGTGGAGGACAACAATCCGATGAGGCATGAAAATAAGCTTATGACAGAGAAAATGGTGGAGAGAGTTACACGTTATCCCAATACACCAACAAATTAAGAATCAAGTGATTCATACTGATAACCAACTGTAACTACAAGGTAGGTCACCTGATGCGATAGATACTTCCCGGTAGGTCACCTGATGCGATAGATACTTCCCGGTAGGTCACCTGTTGCGATAGATACTTCCCGGTAGGTCACCTGTTGCGAGAATACCCACAATTCTGTAAATTGAGAACTATCAAAAAGTAAAATTTGTAACTGAGAATGTTTTCGTTTTACTGCTGACCATTTGTTGAATATGAATTGTTATTTATAGCTTTTAGGCATATTGCGTAGATCTCTGATCTGGGTCAAGGTTTCTAGTAATTACTCAGAAATTTTTACTCTGGTAAGTAAAGTAAAGGCGCCCACTCATTGATCCGCCTATGCTTGAAAACAAAGGAGGTCTCTCAAGACAAAATTTCAGATACGGTAAGCTGATAAGCCTCCACAAACACAACTCGTAAATCAAATTCCCTTATAGCACCCTGACCTCTCATCCTCTCAGATGAAGTTACTCAGTCCTTTATAGGCCTTCGAATGCTTCCTCATAAAATACTTCCTTTCTTTTCATGCTACCAGCCCCTCAAATCTTGACGCCTAACTACAGTCCTACAGGGCTACTTTCATCAGTTTATTTTAAGAAACAGTGACAAGGAAAACGGCTTCAATCTTTCAAAATAATATCTGTTTGCAACAGATAACAATTCCTTCTTCCAGGTTACGAATTTAATTCCCCATCTGATCGTAAATCCGAGCAATGAAACCAGTTTATTCCTGTTTCACAGCTATTCAGATTCATCCTTTTTTCCTTTTTCTGCTTTTTATTGTGCAAATAAAAAGAAATATAGAACTACCGTTTGACCCTTCCAAGTTTTCGTCAACTTGTCCGTTTCTCCTTTTTGGTGATATTGTCACCTTACCAAAAGGGGTTTATAACTCACGATCGTACTTCATATGAAAACAACCCACCAGCAGTGTTCTGCTAAAAGTGGCTAAATTGCTATATTTACAATGTTAAACGTTGTCTCTTTTATGACTAGATCAAATGTAGACAGTGGCTAAAATCCTATCTTATCAATACAAAAATTGTGATTTTTGGTGGCTAAATAAGATTCCAAATTGGATTAAGCCACAAATTGGCCAGGTTGGCATTACTGCCCACCAGATGTATTTGCCTAACAAAGAAGGACAAAATTAATTTATGAGGTTATATTTCCAATTTTCAGAAAAAAAGGAAGCAAAAACCACAATGGATGCTTCGCCTACTATTTACAGTCTGCGCGACCATGTGGGTCCTTTCATGTCACATCTTCCCGTGGTAGTCAGATTTCAATGACTGTCATTTCTTTGAATCCAAGAAGCTGTTTCTTTTACAATCACACTGGGGAAATAAGAGTGGTTGAAGGAGGAAAGGAACAGGAAATGTACCATCTCTTTCTTGTGGGATTTTACATCCAGCAAGAATGCTCAAATTGTATGTGTGATATACTAAATGCCCAAAATTATTTCTCTCGAGGTACGCTTCATCAGGCGCCTTTGGCGTTCTACGCATTTTGTGCTGACATTATTTTCTGAGTACCCATCAAAAACAACTATAACTTGCTTGCCATACTGCTTTCTGATATACGATATGTAGGTAGTATATACATCACCAAAAATTCCTTGCTTTGGCCATACTGCGCGATGAATAAAGGAACCTCCAACCGGAACGAAGTTGAAGTTTTTTTATTACCAATTGCTCGCTCTTCAACTTTATCAAATAGACTATACAGTACTGATTTCTTCGTCTTCCTCATGACTCCACTGCTCTCAAATAAAGCCATAGGTACTGTTGCCAGCTCATAATTGAAACAATCACGTAAATCTTCAGGTGAATGAACAGTGCACAATATTCTCTGAAAGAGCTGTGTCGTATCAACTTCAATAACACCTTTGCCAACTTGAACTTGATTGGTTGACATACATTGCCTTGGCCATGCTGGCTCGCTTTTTTAGCTTGAGAGAACCAAATTTTGTAATGTCAGTCCAAATTTTTTGGAGAGACTGTTCACCAACAGATATTGCTTTGTAGCAGTTGACATCATGTGCAACGAACCCAGATGCGAGCGAGAAAAGATCGTCCATCTCAATAAGTGGCGAGTGGAGTCGCAACCACTCCGCAAATTTATTGCAGTGAACCTCGTTGACTTGTATTCTTCCAGTTCTTAATTCTACATGTTGATTACTGCATGTTGCAAAATTTTTCTATGGACTCGCAAACATGATGGGCTATTGGCAAACCGCAGATCCACTTGTTGAGAACACTGTTAGAAAATCCTCTTCCGTGTGTAACTTCTCCGACGCTTTTCAGGTTTTTCATCAGCGTTTGTTCAATGACCATGTCGGTCCAAATTCCGCACCAGTTTTTATCTGAACGGCGAATAGTGAAGAAGCTTTCCTGAGTAAATTTCTTAAATTCCTCTGGCAGCATGATCTTATCAAGAACGTCAATATCCTGGATAGCTAAAAATAAAATGAATTGTATGGGCGGTAACAGCACTATGGCTTACGCCCGTCCCGAACAATCAATATCCTGGAGGTACAACTGGCGAGCCTTCGCATACGAAAAATGTCCTGTCGCATGAAACACTGGCAACATTGACTTAACGCAATTCAAATGGAGTTTCCAATCACCCATGCGCTCAGCTTGAATGAAGTGTAATGCGAGGGTTAGAAGGTCGCAATACTGAAATCACAGTTGTGATGTTTTCGATCGTTGTCTAAGTCTTTCGAGTTCTGCTAAAAATTGCACTTTCAACTTTGTGACCACTTGATCTTCTTTTAGATTTTGAAATGAGGGTGCATTTTCTTTGAAGTTAGACAATAGATCTTGCATATAGTTTTGATCGATGTTTGCGATTTCCATTTCCTCAAGTATTATTACTGACAGAGTGCTAAGAGTTGAATAATGTGCCTGGATTGCTCTAGCATAAGCATGTCCAGAAAGCATTTGGGGAATCGATGCAGCAGCATATATGGTTTCCCATAGTTCTGAGATCCCATTGTCTCTCATTAAAAAACCGATCAATCCAAGGTAGCTCATAAGTAAATTAAAGTCTCCTAGTCGAACGACAATATTCGAAAACAAATCATTTTGGCTGCTCTTTTCGACAAAAATTTCTTTAGCCTTAATGTACAGGAGTTGGTCAAAGCTCACAAAACAAGTTCTTTGATTACTTTTCTCGCTTTCCTGGATTGCATATATTAAAACAGTCAATATTGTGCTGTAATCAGTTGGTGGATTGTTAACAAAAGGGAGAGCTAATACATGTGAATGAATAATGGGCATATTATCAGTAATTCTATCCATAAAACCTTGCCATGCTGGTATAGAAAGCTGTTTCGAAAACTTCCCATACAACCAAGAAAATTAATATCTTGATTTGAAGGTTTCGCTGCTTCTTTGAATGTGCCGTGAGTGTATACGTTTTTTAATGTAACTTCAAGCCCGAATTTTTTTCTCTGCGAAATGTTTTCATTTCAAACTTTTGAAGTACCTGAGTTTCGTGTGCAGTAGGAATGACTGATAATTTGGTAACTTGTACTTCTTCTATAGCAGTACCTGGTGTGACACATCGTATTCCACTCATCGAATGAAATGTGTTCTTTCCAGTCAATGTGGCAATATTGAAATCGGCGTTGTCAAAAGAAAACTGTGAAAATGATCCACTTACAACCTTTGGATTCCATGAATACACAGTAGATGCTTCAAACAATGAAACACTTTTGTAGCTAGAGCATAAACCCATATTTGAAACGGCATCAACAATGTTTTTCGAACCCACCTTTGCAAAGGAGAAATAAATGAGCGAGGTCTTGTTGTCGCTATTATGGCATGAGCAATAGCCATACATTTATTCGTGATTAGTTCTTTGTCACCTTTCTTATTTTCTGCAATAACCTTGTCAAAAAGCACTTGTAATGTTTCGGGAGCCATCTTGTCCACATCTTCGGTAAAATTTGCTGTCTGGGAAGGTTGTTGTAGGAAAAAATGTTGTATTGTAAACTGTCATACGGATATCTTCTCGGACTATACTGCAACAATTCTTAGTCGCTCCGCTCTTTCGTTGTCAGCTCGTTCATTATATCATTGGTTAATTAGTTTTAAACCGCTGCCACGAAAGCAAACAACCGTAGGTTTTTTCCTCATACTAGCAAATAGAACCCCATCTCCGTACCGTTCCGATAATTTATTTTGAAGCGTTTTCATTGTCATTGTTACACCTTGTGGTAAATATTCTTCAATCTTATGCATCAAATCGTTCAACGTAAACTGACACTCTTCCGATGATTCAATGAATGTACACAGTTCTTGAAAGACTGTATCAAAAGAAGCATCTTGAGGTCGACCTCTTTTCCGTTTACCTGAGGTATTAGTGGCGAATTTGGCATAACAGTTCTTATGGTAGCACGCATCTGCCGCTACTAAACAAAACAAAAAAATACTATTAATTCGAGCAGACACCTGACGACCCCAATCGTCATTTCCCGTAGTAAGGCTTTTTCAAGCAACGAATCTTTTAGTGTCAAAGAGCGAACTTCATAAATAACTCTACGCTTTCCATATGACTTTTTCTTTTCAACTTCATCGTCGCATTTTTCATTGCATATGAAACAATTTTGTTTAAAATTAAACACAGAAGATGAGCGTAAACTCTTACCTGGTGTCTGTTCCGCTGCAGCAGCTTTCCGACAATTGCGTTCAATGGTCTTCTCCCTGATGTATTCACGGCGGCATATTTTGTGGACCTCAATTTTCTTGACCTTTTCCAAAAATGTGTAGGCATCGTCCTTTCTTCGCTTGCTGACACCAGCTGAGGTTGATACACCTTTCTGTACTTTTACAGTGTTTTTATCTGACAGAGACTTCTTACAAATGAAACATTCACTAGAAAACCACATTTGAATAAGTTCGCTTCAACAGTTTCATGAAAACATCACAATCCGCATAGGATATTAAAACCATATACTGTATAACAGAACTGGCCACTGTAGGTAATACCCTACACAGAACTAATAACGGCGACAAATATATACGTCCCTCTATTTAAACCTCTCTGTCATAACTGACAGCAATATAAGTATCAACTTCTTGGGTAAACGGGCCGGATGAATGACCTTTCAGCCTAGCGTCTGGGCGGTACAGCACGATTGTTATAGGTTGACCCCCTGTGTTTATAGGCACCGCTAGAACATTCTACAAAAGCATGAATACGATTAGTATTAATTTAAGTATTCATATATTATGTGTACTTTGAAAACATACGAAACAATTTACATGGTATGTTTGATAAATAACTTTTTCTAAAAAAAAAAAAAAGATGCGTGAAGTTTTAACTAGCTACGTGTTTCATAGAAAACTTGGGATTACGCTTTTCCCAACTGTAGGAGGAGGTAAGAGATGATGTTTCCTGTCCAGGCATAGGCTACGGAGGTCTTTGTTTATTTATTAGGAAGTTAAGTAATGTGTGGAAAATGTAGATACTTATCGCAACTCTGGAAATGAGGAAAGAAGGATGTTCTAGAAATCGAATTTAAAATTTTACTTGATAATTTGAGTTTCTCTTTTAAAAAATATACATTTCGGTAACAAAATTAGTGCCGATAAGGGATTTTACTAGATCCAATAACTTTTAGAAATTTGAATTCCTACAATGTAAAAAAAGAACAATGGCGATAAGACTTTTTATAAGCGAGATATGACACATTTACTGATTAACGTTTCTCGCAGCTTTAGCAGGGGGGAAAGAGGGGAAGCTCCTCCTAGAGAGGGAAACTCTTTGGTTTTGGTTTTCTAGACCCCCTAATGAGTAATTGACAAAAGTTTACAAACTTTATCATCATTAGCAGCGTTGCCAACTTACGACAAAATCTAAAATTTACCAATTTTTCAACATTTTTACTTTCTTCTTCTTCTACTATTACAAACAGGGTATAATATGTACAAATGTTAAATCGTTGGAATCTGTGTTCCAAAGGCTTTCCAACGGTGTATCACTCAGGACACTGTGATAATTAGGAAGGTGACAGGGGCAGACAATGTGACTGTGCAAGACTCAAATCTCTGGCCGGGCCAAGAGGGAAAGGGGTGGGGTAAAGGGGGAAGCTTTCCCCCTAGCGAGGGGAACTCTTCGGTTTTGGTTTGCTAGACCCCTAATAAATAATTGACCAAAGTTTAAAAACTTTATAATTTTTTTCTCCTATTTGCCCTTTTTCATTCTAATTGCAATGAACTATTCAGTGACCTTGAACAGTACGTGACAATATCGCTGTCTTCTGATAGATAGGTAGTTTACTAGAACATTTGTTCCTCTTACTGCTTCTCTTTCTGCCAGGACACGGCGAATGCCACTGGTGTAGTCAACCGTCATAGGTTTTACTGTAGTATACGGTTCGTTGTATAGTTCAAGTTCTTTTTAAATGTCCTCGCAGTGTTATGCTTTAACGTGTTCCACGGCATGTCGTTGTGCCACATATTTACGCTAAAAGTTCAAAGTTTTAATTTCCTCGTTTTAAGTGTGTCTATGGATAAACTTTAGCTTATCGCCTCGCGTCTGATGACCGTTTTCTTGGAGGTTAGTGCTACTCAGGCACCTTTCCGTGCTGTGGAGTGGGTCGTTCTCAAGGTTCTCTTCTCTGGTGGGGCAGGGAATCCTTTTTCTGTCTTGTCACCCCCTATTTTCTTCGTTTTACTTTACATTCTCTCTTTGCTATGCTTCATGTTTATTTACGTTTCGGTGATCGCGTGTTCCCTCTTCGGGTTTTCTCCAGTACTCGAATGTTCTTTCTAGTATAATATATTATATTTCATATAAATTATTTCTGCTGTATCAGTCTGATGCCTTATGTTACTCGTTCGATGCGTGGTTGTGGGTGATGATCCACTCTGGTGAAACTGTGTCTCAGCTCTCGAGTTACCTCGGTGAGAAGGTTCAGCTAGCCAGTTTCCAGTCTGAGTATCATTGAAAATTGACTCTTTACGAGTGTTACCCACTAACCCGTTTAAATGTGAAGTTTCACGTTCCTTTCTATACCCTTCTTTAGAGAAGAAAATCCTCAGTTGGTGGAGTGTGACGAGGCTTTACGGGAACGCGACCGGAAGTGCATTTTATATGTTCGGCTCTTATGCTGTTTCTGTCCGGCGTTAGTACCCCCTTTTCTCTGGGTTGCCAGAGAAGGTTTCTAGCAAGTGGCGACTGTAATTGTTGGCTCTTGTGCTGTTTCTGTTAGTCACCTACTTGTTCTGAGGAGGATTTTCTTACAAAATGGTGACCGTGCTTCCAGGACATTTGAGTCTGTGGATCTCTTCGGATGTAACGGTCGCGTTTCTTACAAAATTTGCGACCGTACTTCCAGAAAGACTAATTCTGTATCTCCGGATATTTATGAAGAAGGTCGCATTTCCATAGTAGCTACCATGCTTGTGGAATGTCCTAGTACATTAGATGATTGATGATGAAAGTTTTTTTTTTTAAGAGAATATCGTTACCCACTAGTGTGATGATTAGCTGTTGTTTGTGTGTTTAATTAAATATTATGGCAAGTAACACGTGCTTGAGGTTCTTTAAAAAAAAAAAAAAAAAAAAAAAACTTGAAAAACTAAAAAGTACAAAAATATAATGAAGTTAGCTGATTTTGGCGTAGTCTATTATATGGCGTTAGTCTATTGTATGGCGTAGCTGGACATATTGGCAGACCCATGTTGCCGTATGTTTTGGTATATTTATAGTCGTAATTCTATTAAGTGAGAAATAGATTGTAAACATTAGTTGTTTAAAGAGTGAATTTGTGTAGTGTGGAATTCTATGTTTTCAAGCAAAATGTCAGGGTCTAACGATCGTGTAGTTCGTGAGACCAACGCGCGTGAGAAATTCCGTGCTATGGACGAAAACGATGAAACAATGTATTGTCAAGATGCTGTCGCTTGTACATACTATGGTCACTGGTTTCGCCTTAGCTGTACACAGATAGCACCATACTTGTACCACAGTCTGAAAAGAAAAGATAGTCTCTGGTACTGTCCCGTGTGTGTGGAAACTTGTCCAGAAATCGGAAACGGTGATTCAAACAGTGATCAGGCGGATGAACCGACTACTGTCACTGTCCTAGACAAGGTGCTGATAGCCTTGACTGGTATCAGTACAAAGCTTGAAGGTACGGAGACTAAACTTGTCAGTCGACCAGAGAGTACTGAAGTTAATCTCAATACAAAATTAATTGAGATGGAAAGTCAAACGTTTCGAGGTTTCATTGAGACTTAGTCAATAAGTTAACTACCGAAATGTCAGCGGTTAAGCTAACAGTTGATGAGTTGACTAAAAGAACAGATGAGTTGTCTGGTGCGGTGCGTCATACAGACACAGATCAAAAAAGTTAATTCCACTTGTGAGACTAGAACGAAAGAACTCAATTCTGAGTTACGTTTGCTAAGGAATGAAGTGAACTCTCTGCGGAGTGAGCTTTCTAATCAATTGAGTGGTAGGAATATAGAGAAGCAAGGTCGAACTGAAATCACGAAAAGTCCAAATAGCTTGTTATCGTGGCCTAATGTCATCTCGAAGGGGCTTGATGTAGGTACTATTTGTACTACAACTGTTACTTCTGCGCGTGTCACTGGTGCTCAAGATTGTACCACCATGTTGGACTTTCGGAACTTCAGTTCAGAGGCCTCATCATTTTGATTTTTCAATACCAACTAGAGTGACCAGTAAACCTACATCTGTTTTTCCTTTCCCTACATGTAGTGATCATAATACTACTTGTTTTGGTAATGTCCATACAAACGTGAATCCTTCTTTAATTAATGATCAGAAGTCTTGGAAACAAGTGGTTGACTCGGGAAGATACGAAACTGAAAATAACAGTATGATTTAACGTAGATTTTCTTCCAAACCGCTAAGGGTTAGAACATTTTCCGGTCAAGTACTAACTCAGTCTCCATAAGACTTTTTGAAAAGCCTGGAACAGAACTTCTCTTTGATGAAGTTACCTGATTCTGAGAGACTCCTAATTTTGGGTCGTTGTCTTCAAAATTTCTGCGTTGGGTTGGGGGAGCAAAATTATAGGTAAAATTCGTACTGATGCCGAGTTCACCAAGGCTTTCCTTACGCAATTTTCTGATGAACGCGTCAGGAAAATGAAATTAAGACGGTTGCAGAACCTCAATTATGTTAGTAGCGACTATACGTCCATAGTTGAATATATATGGGCCGTGAGTAAAATGTACAGAGACTTAAGTGAAAATCCTGACGAAGTAGAGCTGATTGAGATACTTCTAGCGTCTCTGCCTGTTTTCATTAGTAGAATCATGCGGTTGTTACAACCTACTTCGGTCGAGTAACTCATTGATAATTTGAACATGCGGGAACAGTCCGACATTAAGAAAGTGGATTTAGATATTAGTTCTTCTTTGGAACCTGCAGGAGTCAGTAGTAAGAAACGGAAACCTCCAGGTTCGATAGAAGGAACTGAGAAGTTAAGAAAAAGTACACAGTGAGAAATATGAAAGCTTCACTTGAAGCCTATACTCAAACTGAAAAAGTTTACAGTAGGAGCAATAATAGTAATAAGTGCAAAGGTAATAAATTTGAAAATTGCAATGGACGTGGTAATAATTACAATAATAGTAACAATAAAGACAATGGTAACAGAAGAAATTGGAGAGGTAGGAACTCCAATAATGAAAATAACAGAAATCGTAGTGGCCCTCCAAATAATGAGGTTAATTCTAGTGTTAGATCAGGTGACCGTTTCCTTTAATGTGATTAGAGAAGGGAATTTGTTTCTTAATTAATAAATTGGTATTATTTAAAGATTTTAAGATATATATTTATTTTCTTTAAGCTGTTTTAAGTTAATTTATCGAACAAAATAGTCCCGAGAAGTTTCTTTTTTTCTCTTTGTGTATCTATCACCATGGAAAAGTTTCTTCTTTTTTCTTTTATTGATTCCATTTCCATAGAAATGAATTAAGTTATATAGAAAAGAATATTTGGTGCGCGATATGCGTGAAGTTCGAGTTCGCGTCGGGAACTTTTACTTTGTTTTACGTTCCATCGTTTTATGCGTAATATCGGGATGAAGATTTATCTAGATGCCCTACATGACGAGAGGAGGACTGGATTTTCTTCCTAATTTGATATTAACTATTAATTTAAGGGACTTTTGTGTGATGGGGATGGGTATTTCGAAAAAGCTCTTTATAAGATAAGTTATTTTCTAAGTACTTTTATTCTAAATCTTTTCATTCTTCATGGGTATTTAATTAAGCGAAGCCGAAAAATAATGCTTTCTCATCGAAATTTAAGAAATTTTATCTTTTAATTCTTTTGAATTTTCCTGAATCATAACTAAATCATGTTAAAATTGAAATTATATCTCATGGAACAGATGTTATAAAATGTTAATTCAACTTAAAAAATCAAAAGTGGAAAAGTTTTCTCGTCCAGAATTTTGTTAATTTTATATGTGCTGAAAGAAACTGGAAATCCTTATTTTTAAACTTTTTCAAAGTCAAGTTGTTCTAGTTGATTAGAATTGCTTATGATTTAATTACATAGGATTTTGAATAAAACAAAAGAGAAAATATTTGATATATGAAAGATTTTTATTTAAACTGCTCTACGAATTTTGAATTTCATTCACTGTAATTATTGAAGGAAGATTAAATACCAAAAACTTAATTTATATTCTAAAAATGCCAAGTATGTACCAGACATATTGATGGGCTTAAATTTAGAATTTGTAAAAGCTAACGATTTAAAAATAAAATCGTGATTTTCTCTAATTAAGGTTTTCTCAAGGATTTTATTAAGTAAATTATTTTCTATTTATTCAAAAGAATGATTAATTACAAATTAGTTTAGTTTAAGGTTAGTTACAATTTCTTAAAGATTTTCGTTATTGATTCCAATATAATAATGTGAAGTAAAACCTTATTATTTCCAGTACTTCACCTTGTTAAGCATTTTCCATCAGCAGGAGTTGTCTTCTATTAGGTTGGTTTGGGTGAGAATAGTTTGATATTTTGATGTGGGAGAACTGATATAATAATTTATAAGCTACGAAGATATATTCAATTACAAGAGATGAATTTAATATATGGTGATTAATTATTTAATTTAATGATATTATATGAGGTGGAATAAAAGTGTTTCAATATATTGAATAATGAATTTAATTTATAATATGATGAAACTAATGAGATATTAGGAATGAAGAGGAGAGAGATACATGGTTTTTCTGAGATGAGATCCTGTATTATGAAGTTTTCGTATATGATTAACAAGCTGAAGTCAGTTTCTCTACGTTCTTTTTATCTAAGTTGCAAAGAACCAATGTTCGATACCGAATACTGTTATACAGTTTTCCTTAAACTTTATTAAGTTTGGGTTTTCTGCTCTCTTGGAGATAACCCGTAAAACAAGGGTGGTTAAATATTTTGTAGCCACTTTCACCAACAGATCCGATTTATCAGTGTCTACACACATGCAATTGCACAATACTGACTTCGATGACAGTTTCCGTATAACTATATTCCATACCAGGGTTTGCCATTGTTTGCCCAACTTAATAAAACCCGACGGTTTTTTTCGGGTTGGGACCATTTGAAAAAGCCCACTTTAAAACGCAGTTGGTTTTTTCATTAAATTTTGTTTGAAATGATTACTTAAATGAGCGCACTTTACAGAAGCGCATAATTATGAAAACCATTGTACTTTAGATTGTCAAAATGCAATCAAGACTGTCATTATAACTCTAGAATAATATTGCTATCTAAACTCTACAACACTTTACCTTTGTAATACTGAAAAACAAGGAAGGATTCGAGTTTAGTCAAGGCCTTTGTTAAGGTTCGCTTTCTTCATTTTAGCATTCCCCTGGTGAAACTAAGGGGAAACCCTGAAAAATTCAGTCAGAACAGTTGGCCATGGGGTTCGAACCCAGGAGCCTACCCATTGCCAATCTGAAATCCGCGACGTTACCACCTGCACAATAAAGGCTGGGTACTCCGTGTGTTCTAGTCTGGTGGTTGGTGTTTCGGATGGCCAAGTGACACATGGGAAGGTTGATCAGCAATTGAGACCCTGCTGGGGCCGCGGTGGCTCAGTGGTAGAGAGCTTATATCTGGCGCGTGGGGTCCTTAGTTCGACTTGTACCATGTGTACCTTGTGATGATCAAACAGTGTGTGCATGGGTTTTCTGGGGGTTCTTCCGTTTCCTGCCACTTTTCTCATACCACCAATTCTCCCATCATCACATCATCATTCATTCGGTAAAAGAAAATCAGATCCTGTTCAGGCGGATGAGTGCACGAATGGGATTCTTTTTCATTTTCCTCTGTCACACCTGTAAATGGCGGAATGCCGGGATCTATAATTATCTTGGGTCCCGAACCACACCGTGGCGTGAATCTAGTGCACATACGTGAAGTACCGAGTCGCCGTAGCTCATGGTAGAACGTTGGCGTAACTTTCGGGGGGTCGTGGGTTCGATCCGAGTGACCGACCATCCTAACTGAGGTTTTTCATGTTTTTTTTCCTCAGTCGCACCAGACAAATGCCGGGATGGCACCTACAACATGGACTCTGGCCGACACCTTCCTGAATCGTTTCCCCTCCCCTATCCCGGCCATAGCCTTAGATGCCTAAAGGCTATAAAAAAATAAAATTCAATTCAACGTACGTTGAAGTGAGGTCATCAGAATACAGAACAGGCCTGCTTTAAGCCTCCTTATTCCACAGTAGTGACACAGCGTTACCGATTGAACTACCGAGGCCTGTACACATCTTTACATGTACATGCATTCACATTTTTTCTAAAACCCGAGAAAACCCAATTAAACCCGAAAAAGTCCGAAAAAAAACGCCTGGGCCCAGGTGGGCTGTTTTTTTTAAAAGAAAAACAGCTTTTTTTTTAAAACCCTAATCCATACCCTATCCCCCACCACACACACATTCCATACGTCGTCTCTCGGAAGGAGCTTTCAATCAGGGATTGAGAGTTAAACTGAAACCTGGTCTAGATCTGCACTAACTTTTTTCTTTTTTCTCGTCACGTCTACACCCACTCTTCCCTTTCACCCCTGCCCATTCAATTCTTTTTTAGCTTTTTCTATACTGAATTCCTTTTTGTTTGATTGATTTGGCAACCTGCTCCCTTTTCATCGCATTTCCTATACTATGTCCCACTTTCTCTGACTCCGTTTTCTGTACTAAATCCCACTTTTTCGGGGTGCATTTTCTATACTGTATCTCACTTTCTCCCACTACAGTTTTTATACTGTATTCCACTTTCCTGACTACGTTTTCCTTACTGAATTCCAGTTTTATTATTATTATTAATTTATATTATTTATTTTACCCAGCTCAATTTTCAACACAGAACACCATTTCCAAAACCAGGTTCCCTTCAATATTTGCGCACACGCAGAACGTCGTCAGTTGTTTTTGATGTGTACATCCGGCAATTTGTTTTTCTATCTCCTCCAACTGTGCACATATATTTAGTGAACCTTTTCGTTCTGTACAACTGAGGATGGCTGATGCTGAAAATTTTAAGTGACTTTATAGTGTATATTGTTAAGTGTATATATGTATAAAGTAAATTTAAGACAAATGAAGGAGGAGAAAAAAGGATAATACTTACAGCTTACTTTCGCATTAGATCACACATATTCACATGTACACATAAAAAAGTCACTATATTTCGTGTATTCACATGTACACATAAAAAAGTCACTATATTTCGTGTATTCACACTTTTTCAAGTAGAGAAGAAGAGAGCGAAGTTCACGTGTTCACAAAGTACAAGTTTGAAGAGACAGTGGCGACACGTAGTGGACAAGGCATCAAAACTGGAGAACAACTGACTGCTGTAGCGCGTAGATATCCGAAACTTGAAATAAGTTCAAGTTAAGAGGTGATTTTAAAAAATAGTATGATTTTCGTGAAATTTCATATCCGTTGATTATGACCGGTGTTGAATTTAATAATAAAGTAGGCCTAAAAAATAACGTATTCCGAAATGTAGTTCGCTGGGAGTCCGTTTCGTACTAATTTCGATGAATTGTTCAGTTCTCGTGAAATTTCATGTCTAGTTGTTCCGACGAAAGCTGAGGTCGTTTCTGAGGTAAATAATACTGAATTTCGAAATCCAAGTTCGCCTCTGGCCTAAAAGGCTAATTTTTAGAAAGGTCCGATTTTCGTGAAACTTCATTTCTGGAGTTTCCGACGGAATTTGACTTCTATTCTGGAATCAACATTTTTCGATTGTAGATTTCATATCGTTGGCAAGGCAAAGGATATGATTACTTAGAAAATTATCCACTTTTCGTAATATTTTTTGTACCTCGGAATGGAACAGTTTGATTTTGAAGTTAAAAAAAAAAAAAAAAAAAGAATTCCAAATTCCAATATCATTGCAGCAGGCAGGCCATAGAGTATTAATCTTGTAATATAATTTGCTAATCGTGGAATAGCTTATCCGAGTGTTCTGAACGACGGTGAATTCAGTTCTAAATAAATAAATAAACATCTTGAATGCGAAATCCGTGATAGCCACAGGCCGAAAATACATAAGTTTGAGTAGTGGTCCCACTTTTTTCAAATTTCGCCTTGGGGCTTCAAATGGAGATAGGTTCGACGATTCTGAATTCTAAAATCTAAGGTGGCTGCAGCCCAAGACGAATTAATTTTATAAAATGAACGTAGGAAGATGCGCCTTGAGCCAGTCGATCAGCAACTAGTGCTCCTTCCCGTATTAACCGATAATGAAAATAGATATTTAAACTATTTATATTACATTAGAAAAAGTTCACTACAAAAATCACATTCTTCTTTTTGTGTGCGTTACTTCTAAAGTTGCTTTCGTTTCAAAATTCTTGACCGTACGTCATGTTTCGACGGAGCTAATATGTCTTGTAGGCGAAACAATGCATGGAGTGGCATGATTCTTTTTGGAAATCTGTCCCAAAGAAAGACTTAGAAGACTGATTTACCGGTACGAGTATGTTGTTCCTTACATATTAAGCTCACAGTTCATTTCTTGTCCATTTTAATGGTTTTTAACATCCTAAAAGAACTGGTGAGCGTGCAAGGACGGAGCGTGTAAGGATGGGGTAAAGTTGGCTCCGGACCATTCAGTTCGGTGGGCCTTTACGGGACTTGAGCCCGTCGGAAAGCGGGTGTGCTAACCTTTCGTCCAAGCGGGAGTGTTTATGTTCCTATTAATTAAAAGTAATTTTATCCTATCGATTTTAATTGAATTTGAAGTTTATTTATGTCTTTTAGGCTTCTCAGGCCAGGACAGGGTAGGAGAGAGGGTTTTGGAAGGTATTGGCCAGTTCAGTTAGGTGCGGGTAGGTAACTCTGAGCCCGCACTATTTTTTTAGACACAAAATGCAGTAACATCGTTATTATTACTAGCTTTAAGCAAAACCAACTTTTAGATTCAATTTCAATATTATCGCAGAACGGTATCTAGTTTATCCTTAAAGGAAAGATTACTCTAGTGCTGGATTATGGTTTTTGGGAGCCATGGGCTATTGACTATGTTAGGATTCCGGTTACCTTTATCCCCTGTGGTCCTAATAGTAACTGATTTACCTTTAACGGGGCCCCTGCATCAGTGAAGGCTCTCGACTGCAGCCTCTTTAGCCCCTTTTTAACAGGCCGCATCACGTTGATCAACTCCCATCTAACCTAATGTTATTTTGGAAGCATCGTAAGTTTCTTGTTACTTGGAATATTTTAGTCATTCTTGCTTTGATTTGGAGAACAACGAAATCCCTTACATTTCTACTCTTTATTTTTTTGCAAGAGTTACTTTATTTTAATTACGATTGTTAAAGATATGATAATATGCAAAAAGTGATATAATGACGAATTAAAAATTTTCTATTTATGTTATTAAAATTCTAAAAAAGTACGTAAAAATATATATACACCTTTCTGAACATAGCTGTACAATTGAATGTTAATAGTTCTTTAAGAGTACTCTACAATTTTAATTATAAAAACAATATTTTCTTCTAAAAAAAATTCTCCGAGCCCCTTCTGCTGGTTTTAGTGCCGCTTCTCCTCATCCTTCGCTTTCACGCGCTGTAATACGCTTCACAGTGAAAGAAGTATCTGCCCTTTCCAGTTTTCAATAACCTTGGTTTGACTGTCAACCCTCTGTCGCGGCGTAGATTCTTGAATACAAACAGGTTTTTGGCGATGAGACTGGATTTTTGACATTTTACTGTTTACCAGACTTTGTTGAAGGAACACGGAAGCCCTCAGGAGTTCAGCTGAAGATTTCATGCTTACACTGGGAATAGGGTTCGTCGAGAACGACTCTACATTATACTGTATATTCTTTTATAGTTTGGAATGTGAGTTTCGTTTTCGTTTCCTTATATATCAGTGACACATGCAGTAAAGATACGAGAGTCATATGGGAGCTATTTACAACAAAGAGGACTCATTATTGAAACCCATAAGAGAAAATAAATTGAAACATGTAAGAGAAAATTAATTAAAATCAAATATAAAATGTTTTAGAAACAAATCAATAGTCTTTAGTTTATTATTATTATTATTATTATTAGCATGAAACGTTATTTTCCCTTGTGCAATTCACCAAGTATAAGATATTGGTTGAGAAAAATGAAATTTTATTACTCTAGCATGTGCTGTAACCAGAGGTGGAAATTAGGGGACGCGAGGAGACAGCAACATAGGTATATTTGATCTCATATGCTCGGGGACACTATTCGCATATTGGGTATCTAAATGAGATATTTTTGAAAACATAACAAAAACGACGGAATATTCCTTAAGTTTCATACTAGAATATCCTTTATATATTTTCAAAAGCATATCCCAGGACCATTCTCCGATTCCAAAGGCTCCGGTATTTGCACATATGGGTGATCTAAGCGGAATATTCTTGGGTACAAGATTGACACTTTAAAAAATCTATTCTGCAAGAATACAACAGCAATGTAAGAGGTTTAGTGTGATAGGAGAAATATCCTTTTGGAAAATTTCACATACTTCAAAATCACAATAATTTTGGAAGGATAGCAAAGGTAAAAACATTCCCTGTACAATGCGCACTCGCCATTGGTGATAGCGCTCCACATAAAAATTATCAACCAATGGCACGAAGGATAGTAGTCTAAATAATAATGATGTGAATCAGAATAACAACTAACTAAAGGAGTACGGATTTCGTAAGTTCATCGCCGCAGTAACAAACGCTCGCCATAGGATTCTATCTTCGGCCTGAGCCTTAGATGGCTAACGGCCATAAATAAAATTCAATTCAGTATGATCCTTTCCTGTGCAAGATGAAGTCAGTTTGAATCACGAACACCTACTTCTCGAAGATCCCTTCTAGTATTGCATTCTCAACGACTTCTCAGTCTTCCCAACAGTCTTTTCCCTCTGGCTTTCCAACGAAGATAGAATATAATCTTCGTTTTTCCCTATCCGAGATACATGGCCCACCCATATTAGTCATGACGATTTCATTATTCTTACAACATCAGTTGAATCCGTACAGTCCACGGAAATTTAAATTTAAATTTTTATTTATGGCCTTTCGGCATCTAAGGCTCAGGCTGGGTTAGGGGATGGGAAAGAATTCGGGAAGGTGTCAGCCAGGGCCTATGTTGAAGGTGCCATCCCGGTGCATCGAGCATGTCTTCAAATATGTCTTATGAGCTCGTTTCCGTTGTGTTACAACATGTGAACAAAACATATCACAACGTTTTTAGTAACTAATATTAAATCTTCCCTAGAGGCATCTAAATCTATTTTTTTTTACCACATGTCTTGCTGATGGAAAGCCAACGAACCCACGACCTCCTGAATCAAGCCATAGTGCTGTTACCGCCCATACAATTCATTTTTAATCATTTTTTACGACCTCCTGAATGCTACGCCAACGCTCTACCACTGAGCTACGGCGGCTTCGTTTACAGTCCGCGGAGTTCTTCATTATGCAGTCTCCTCCATTCTCCAGTCATCTCTTCCCGTTTCGGTCCGTATTCTGAAAATATTATTTTCAAACATTCGTAATTTCTGTTCATCTGCTAGGGCCGTACTAGAGGTTTCGCAGCCGTAAAGTATTCCGACAGAATAACCGTTCTGTACATTTTCAATTCCTTTAATATTAACCATGAGGTTAGGAGTTTCTGGACGGAATAGAAACTTGTGTTGCCCGATATTAAGTGACTTTTTATTTCTTCCGTGACCTCGTTTTTGCTTACATATGCTCCCAAGCATTTAAGTTTGTTTACTTTCTCTGTGTTCTTCTTTTGTTGTATATCTATTTTCTTCATTCGCTGCGTTTCGGCTTGTTATAATGTATTTTTTTTTTTTTACGATTACCTTTAGCACTCATAGAAATTCTCATTTGGTCGAACCACTTTCAGGTTTAGGAATGTCCTCTAGTAGGCCGAATTCATGTTTTACTTGTTCTTGTATAATTGTGTTTCTTTCTTTGTTCCATTTTTCCTTGACGTTTTTCTGTACTTGCCAACTAACGTCTGATATCGAGTGGATAAGTAATATGTTAAAACCACTCCACGCATATAGGATTTCAAAGGAAAGATGTTCCTCATTGCTAATTCTTGTTAAATTGAAAGTTCATAATTGTTCATTTACATGAGCTTCTTTGTTCAAGAAGTGACTTCCCTTCGGTGAAGAAATAATTTTGGAATCATCAAAACAGCATTGAGTTTTCCTTGTGCACGTAAGCTGGTCCCTATTACATAAGATACTTCTAGAATCAAGGGTATGCTGTTCTACTAATAAAGCCAGACGTGTCTTTTTTTCTGCTAGCACTAAATGACTTCTTCGTTCGTCCCATTAACACGTGTAGAATCCTTGAACGCTAATGGGGGCAATTCTGCGATTTGTGAATCAATAATGAATTCTTTTTTTTTAAAAGCCATGTATCGTTTTCTTCAAATATGTTTTTATGCATCGAGCATGTCTTCAAATATGTCTTATGAGCTCGTTTCCGTTGTGTTACAACATGTGAACGAAACATATCACAACGTTTTTAGTAACTAATATTAAATCTTCCCTAGAGGCATCTAAATCTATTTTTTTTTTAACCACATGTTTAGAGGTAGACACTACATACGACATTGTTTCTTTTAGCACTGTCCAAGTGACACCAGACTTTGTACAGTTCATGATGAGTTATTTGCAACTTCACAGGTTGGGTAGCCATTTCTGCTAAGCAAGGGAAAAAAAGTGTGAGAAGCTGCAGCTAAGAATAGCTTCAATAGATAAAGACAAAAATACAAATAAATTTCGATGGATAACCTCAGATATCTTTTATACTCTATTTTTCTCATAAGTTGCATTAAAATATAGGTGTTACAATGAACTCACGTATTAAATAACTTTTACAAATGTACTACACATGAAGATAGTTTCACCATCATTTTCACATAATGACTTGACATGAAACCAAATATTACTAAAATCGAACACGAAACTGTTGTTCACCAATTGAAATAGTTTTGCCGTCTACATCCAGTCAGGAAACGAACGAAGGTAATTGTCTTCTTTATCTGCTTTCACCCCGCACCCTATATTGTTATCATAAAATAAGCACGGTCTCAGGCAGCTGACTTATCTAGGCATTGACTGTATTATTATCAAACAAATCTATTATGGTTAAAATTTAGACTTTTATCCACCCAGATCTATCATTGGGACCACTGTGCATCGGTGTTGCTTTGTAGTGAATTTATATCGTCCCCGATTAAATCTACATCATCCGCGTACACGAAAAGTTGATACAAACCATTCAATGTTAGTCCTTTTTGTCCTCTTTTTATTTTTAGAATCTGAATAATATAGAACGATTTCTAAGTATTCTTTGCTGCCAAAAGTGATTTCGTGTTTAATCTTTACGGCATTATACCCAGACAAGACCAGAAGTGTGGTTTGCAATCAATACAATGGCGACAAGAGGACGGCATTCGTGCGTTAACTCACCAAATAGTTTTTGTTATGTGTGTGGCCAGTTTGTAGTTAAGGAACAGTGTAGATCCGTTACGCCATCGGTGAAACTAGCATATAATAAATATTTTGGATGTCGTGGGAGACCAAGACAAAACTTTGGTACCCCACATCATTTGTGTCGCGCTACGACATTTTACTTGAATGGGCCAAAGGAAAACTGAGATACATGAACATTGCTGTATCAATGGTGTGGAGAGAACCCACCAACCATGTGGATGATCGTTATTTTTGTGTCACAGTAGTTAAGGGACATTCTGAAAGAAGCAAATGCAGAATAAGTTACCCCAACGTTAAATCCGCTATTAGACCTTTTCCGCACGTTGATGAGCTTCCATTTCTCGAGCCACCTACCAACTGGGAAGAGATATGCCCAGAAGAGTCTGATGATGAACCATCGAGATCAACATCTACATCCACGGATCCAACGTTCACCCCTGACAGTGTTCGCGAGCCACATCTCATTCGGCAATGTGAACTTAATGACCTAGTGCGTGATTTACACCTGACAAAACAAGAGGCGAAAGTTCTGGGATCAAGGCTTCAGTAGTGGAACTTATTGGCTGTTGAAACTAAAATATCGAGTGTACAGGAAATTTTTTGCAATTTTTGAGTTATTTTTCAATGCAAGATAATGTGTGCGTATGTACGGATATTAACGGCTTGATGGAAGAGCTTGGAATTCCTTACGTTCCAGAAGAGTGGAGGATATTTATCGATGCCTCAAAGATCAGCCTTAAAGCTGTCCTTTTACATAATAACTAACTAACTCTATGGCTTATGGAACTCGCAAGTTCATCGCCGCAGTAACAAACGTTCGCCATTGGATTCTATCCTGGGCAGTATCAAGCCAGTTTTCATCACGAACACCTACTTCTCGAAGATCTCTTCTAATATTGTCCTCCCAACGACGTCTCGGTCTTCCCAATGGCCTCTTTCCATCGGGCCTTCCAACCAGGATAGAATATAATCTTCGTTTTTCCCCCATCCGAGCTACATGCCCTGCCCACCTTAGTCGTCTCGATTTCATTATTTTTACAACATCTGGTGAATCGTACAGTCCGTGGAGTTCTTCATTATGCAGTCTCCTCCACTCTCCAGTCATCTCGTCCCGTTTCGGACCATATATCTTTCTCAAAACCTTATTTTCAAATACACGTAATTTATGTTCATCTGCTAGGGTCGTACTCCAACTTTCGCAACCGTAAAGTATTACCGGCAGAATAACCGTTCTGTATATTTTTAATTTCAATTTCCTTGATATTAATCGCGATGTTAGAAGTTTTTGGACTGAGTAGAAACATGCGTTCCCCGATACTAAGCGACTTTTTATTTCTTCCGTGACCTCATTTTTGCTTGTTACGTATGCTCCCAAGTATTTAAATTTGTTTACTTTCTCTATGATCTCATCCCTAATTCTTATGTTTTTAATTCCTTCATTCCCTGTGCTTCGGCTTGTTATCATGTATTTTGTTTTATCTATGTTTACCTGTAGACCTATCTCATCGCACGCTTCTACTAAGACATCGGTGTTGCTTTGTAGTGCATCTATATCGTCCCCTATTAAATCTACGTCATCCGCGTATACAAACAGTTGATTCAAACCATTCAGTGATAGTCCCTTTTTGTCCCCTTTAATTTTTAAAATCGCATATTCTAACACGAAGTTAAACAGTAATGGTGACAAGGCATCGCCTTGTTTCAATCCGTTGCGAATCTTGAAACTATCTGACATATTATTACCTATCCGTACTCTGCTTATGGGGTCGCTGAGACACATCTTCACTAGTTGGACCAATTTTTTCGGAATTCCAAATCGTATCAGGATACTGTATAACTTTTCCCTTTTGATAGAATCATATGCTTTCTTAAAATCAATGAATAGCTGATGAACCGTCCCATTGTATTCCCATTTCTTCTCCAAAATTTGTCTCAAAGCAAAAATCTGGTCCAACGTGGATCTATTTCTTCTAAATCCACATTGGTGATCTCCAATTATTTCATCTACGTATACATTTAGGCGTGTTAACAGAATATTACTTAATACCTTGTAACAAGTTGGAAGTAACGAGATTCCGCGGTAATTATTGCATTCCGACTTATCGCCTTTTTTGTAAATCGGAACAATTATTGATGTTTTCCATTCCTTTGGGAGCTCCTCCTTTCTCCATATAGCACTTATCAATTTATGTAGTTCCTTGATTAGTGCCGTTCCTCCTGTTTTAATTAATTCGGCTGGAATATTGTCTATTCCTGGTGATTTGAAATTTTTCAATTTCTTAACCGACATTTCGATCTCGATCTCGCTAGGTTCGGGAATCCACGGTTCTGCGGTATGGATTTCAAATTCCTCTGTTTGTTCCCCGCTGTGTACATTAAGAAGTTTGTCGAAATAACTTTTCCACACATCGACAATTTTAGTCGGATCCGCCTGAAGATCTCCACGTTCATTTCTAATCATTCCTAACCTCGGCTGGTAACCTTTTCTTAACGAGTTTACCCCTTTGTATAGATCTCGTATGTTATTTGTCTTCCCGTTTTCCTCAATCTCCTGAATCTTCTGCGTCAGATATTCTCGCTTTTTGTTTCTGAACCCGCGTGTGGCGTTTCGTTTCGCGTTACTGTAGTGGTTGGTATTTGCTTCGCTTTTATTACTTAGCCATCGTTGCCTTGCTTGTTTTCGTTCCTCATGAAGTTTAATGCATTCTTCATCAAACCAAGGTTTGTTTTTCTGTTGTTTCTTCTCACCTACACGTTCCTTCGCTGCGCTCTTAATTGTTTCACGAATTGCCTCCCACATCTTACTTACATCAATTTCATTATTAATATCATCATTATTATTATTACTCGAGTCGGCTAGGATTTCGAACCTATTTGAGAGTTCGAGTTGGTAATCTGCTTTTATGCTCGGATTATTTAATAGTTTCACTTCGAATTTCAGTTGTTTTGATCCCTTGCTTTCTCTGTTCGCGATGCATAACTTTTCCCTTACTTTTGTGATCACTAATTGATGGTCGGTGTCACCTTCCGCTCCTCTGTACGACCTAACGTCCATTATGTCGGTGTGTCTTCGTCTGTCTACTAATACGTGATCGATCTGGTTGAGAGTTTTGCCGTCCGGAGATACCCATGTGTATTTGTGTATGTCTTTGTGTTCAAAGTGCGTGCTCTTTACCAGTAAGTTTTTCGAAATCGCGAAAGTTATCAGTCTTTCTCCATTGTTGTTGGTCTTTTCGTGAAGACTGTATTTGCCTATAGTAGGTCTATATTTTTCTTCCCTCCCTACCTTTGCATTGAAATCACCCAACACAATTTTCGAATTATACTTCGGTAATCGGTCAAACAACCTTTCTAGCTCATCGTAGAATATATCTTTGTCGTTATCAGTAGCCACCTCGGTTGAGCATAGACGTTTAATAAAACCGTGTTACCCCATCGAGTACGTATCGTAACGTACGATAGTCTTTCGTTTACGAACTCTATATTCTGAACCGCCTGAAGGATACTATTCTTAATGAGGAACCCTGTTCCGAAATCGTGAGACTGTGTTCCCCCCTAGTAGAAAGTGTACTTGCCCTGTGGGATGCTATCTTGACCCTCCCACCGAACTTCTTGTATCGCTAATAAGTCTAGCTCGTACTTCTCGGTCTCGCGTACCGCCACCTGAAGAGCGCCCGTCTGGTATAATGTTCATACGTTCCACGTTCCTATTCTAAGGTCTTTCTTAATCCTGTTCATAGAGCCCCCTGAAGCAGTCCCAACCCGGAGATCCGAATGAGGGACTAGTTTACCTCCGGAATATTTTACCCCAGGAGAATCCATGGTGAGGGGAAGCAGTATCACCATTACCATTCTGAGGCTGAAGATGAATGACATCGGCAAGGCTCAGAGATGGACAGAGGGCGACATCTTGAATGTCTACCTTTACTGCGAGGTCGTAGAGCTGACAACTCTACACCGCTAAAACATGTCAAGAAATAGTAACAGATGGTTCATAGATGGTCCTTTTACATAATGGAAATCAAAAAACTTCTATACTACTTGCGCACTCAGTGATGATTAAGGAATCCTATGACACCATGTCAACTTTGCTAAATCTCATAAATTACAAGGATCATTGTTGCCAGATATGTTGTGATCTCAAGGTAGTTGGTATATTTTATTAGGACTGCAGTGCAGTTACACGAAGTACCAATGCTTTTTATGTTTTTTGGATAGCCGAGCTGATGACAAACATTATGAAGTGAAGGACTGGAAACCTAGAGTGAATTACGTACCTGGAGAGTGCAACGTCAAATATGCTCCTTTGGTAGATCCTAATAAGATAATACTGCCACCACTTTATATAAAGTTAGGACTTATGAAGAACTTTGTCAAAGCCATGGACACAACTGGTGAAAGTTTCAAGTATTTGCGAGATAAGTTTCCTAACCTGAATGATGCTAAGATTTCAGCGGAAGTGTTTGTTGGTCCCCAGATTAGGAAACTAATACGTGATAATTTTGACGGCATGTTCAACAGTGGCGAGCTAGCTGCTTGGACAGCATTTAAGTGTGTTGGTGCGCAACTTTTTGGGCAATAACAAAGCGGAGAATTACAGTGAAATCGTACAGGACATGCTACAGAAATACAAAGAGTTGGGTTATAGTAACCTAGGTGCTGTCAGCGACGAACAGGTGGTAAGATTCCACCAAAACCAGGGGCAATGGAGAAAAGGTACCAGGGAAGATGGGATCCTTCAATGATAGGGGATTATTGTTGATGTCTTGTTAGAGAATGCAACAGAAGAAAGAAGAAATATACAAAAGAAGGAAGTAGTGTATATTTTTGAAACTCAATGGAAGTTCCATACATTCTGGTAGTTTAAATGGCTTATTCATGACATTTTTGTATATTTCTATTATTGTTTACTGTAAATTGTCATACATGTTAATTGTATTGTATTCTATTTTATGACTTTGTTTGTGGTAATAAAGCAAATCGTTTTTCCCAAATTCAAGAGATCTGAAAGCAATATTATGTGGTGCAGTAAACAGTACACACAGTATACATACAAATATATTTTTTTCTCTAGAAAGAATAATGCGATTGTTATGAAACTTGGAGGGTTTATTAAGTATAATTCAAGGTTTACTTTGGTATAATTTCTGTGTTATTATACGTAAGGGAACAAGAGCTAGGGGTATAAAATATGTGAAAAAGGGAAATTTCCCCAAAATCCCTCTATCGCGGGAAAACTGTACGTGATGGAGAAAAACTGAATGCATATTCGAATTCAGCGCAAAAAGTTCCTTTAAGATAAGATGTTTTCTCTCATGTTACAGACAAAGAGTTTAAATTTGTTGACTAGTGTAAGAGATGCATTTATTGCTAATATTGTTCAATACAAAATATTTCCTAAAAACAAGAAACCTATATGTTAATAATGTCTAACTTCTTTTTATTTATTCTGAGTTGGTAACGCAAGATTCTTAATAGCTTTCTCCGCACGATCGGTTTCAAGTCTGACAATACTGGTACCACGTTACAGTGGCATGCAGAATGGGGCGGGTGCAATTTAGATTTGAAATATGATAGAAGGACGTTAAGATTTGGAGCTCACAATACAAGCAATAATTTATTTCTGAATACTGTTTTAAACTTCCTGCTTGTATTTCCATACTTATCAGATCACTTTGACATCTTACCCAGTTCTTCAAATTGACAAGGAAGTAATGAAGACAGTTGAAACAGTCTATTTTCTTGGACTTAAAATCGATAATAAGTTATACTGGTTTCAACACATTGAAAAATTATGTCATGAATTCTCCTCTGTAATCTTCTTGGGTCACTCGTTCTTATTTTAAGCAAAAGGGCAGTATGATCAGCTTATTATGCACTATTCGAAAACAAAATCAGTAATGGAATAGCTTTATGGGATTCATCTACAGGATTTAAAAAAGTTTTATACTCCAAAAGAAAGTAAAACACAAAACAAAACAAAAACAAACGAATACTTCATATTATGCTTCTTGTAGAACACTATTCAGAGACTTAAATATTCTTACACTCCCGTCATTGTACATATACGAGACACTGCTTCTGGTTCATAAAAGTCAAGAAATGTACAAAAAGAATTCGGATAAACATGAACATAATAGTAGAACCATAGACCTCTATTATGAGGTCTATTGTGGAATTAAATCTCATTTTCAGGTTTCGCCTCACAATACTACTTTAGTTTCGTGAGCAATTGCATATAAAGGAGGACAACTTTTCAACAAATTGCGTAGTCACATTGCGTGATCTCTTGTTAAACCGTTGCTTCTACACTGTGGTAGAGTACTTACAAACTGATCAGAACACAGATTTTAGATAAACGACAAAATTTGTATCTTTTTTCCTCTAATCGTAAGTCTCATGTAAACCAATGTACGAATGAACAAATGTATACATTACCTTTATAGCGCTTCCAGGTAAATGGCAGAATGTTTCTTTGGTCTATTTTGTTTCACATAAAGTTTCATGTAAATAATTATGTCTTAAGTATATGTAAATAAGTAATTCATGCGGTAGTAATCAAATTTCATGTAAATAATTATGTCTTAAGTATATGTAAACAAGCAATTAATGTACTAGCAATCAGATGAGTATGTTTGCAATAAAAAACTGACGTGTTTTATACCATAAGGCAATAGCCAATGTGTTGGTCTATGAACGCAATAAAATTCTATTCTATTCCTCATGGTCTGAAAGAGTTGGGAAAACCACGACTTTGACTCTGAGATTGGCAGGTTCTCTCTACCTCCTTTCTTTACTGAACTTTCTCCGTTGTAAGAATTGACACTGTGACCTTAGAGAAAGGAGGTAGAGAGAAACTGATTCCAGATTTGAGTTCAGCGACTTTGATTTGTACGGCCGTTTTTAATCTGGTGACTGCAATAGTCAGGCCCTCCGCCGGGGTCCATTGAACGGGAGTAGTTCGAAGTTCAGTTTACCAAAAACTGTAGGTCCCATTCTTAGAAACTCACCAGCTCGTTTAGGACGTTAATAACCATTCATTCATATTCCCATACTAAACCTGGCATGTCGTTTTCATTTGCTTAGCTTCATCCATTGTAAGAACTGAGTCTATGATCTCAATGAACGTTTGATATTCTACGCTTTTGCTTGTAAAAGCATTATTTTCCTTGTTTCTTTTCATTTGAGGATATATACAGTACTTTAATTTACATTATAACAATCGATTGGTTACATTATAGAAATCATGCGTCGATTATTAAACTCTGTTTCTGGTTACCAGGTACTGTTTAGTTACCTCTTCCACTATCTTGTAAGCCAATATCAAGTTTCATAAAAGAAGCTTAATATTTGCTTAGCATTGTGCTAAAAATAGCCTGAGCGTCATTCGTTGTCAATTCATCCAGAGTGTGTAACCCATAATTTTTGACATCGCTGGAATTTTGTGTGTAGTTTCTGCTTATTATATGATGGAAGAGTCTGAATTATTATTGCAGTATGTTAAGTAGTTTAGAAATGACAGTGGCTTGAAAAAGTGTGTGAAAAGTGTTTAATGTACGCTTGATGTACCTGTTTGTACTATTATGCTAGAGAAACCTCTGCACTGCACCAGAACAAGAAAAGGAAAGACCTCCAAACTTCCCACAGTGTTTCAGCTTAGCATGAAGCATTCACATACACTGTTCTGGAAGGGTATATTTTGTATTACCTGCAATAAAAATTGTTGAAATTAGGTTTCTTTTTTTCACATTTTTTCTGTATACCTGAACACGTAACTTCAAAAAGGCAAAAGTGAAAGAAGGAAAGTTATCGCTGACATGACATATACTGACAGTGTTGGGTAGTACTTAGGTAACCTAGGTACAAAACACGTATCTAAAGCAGTGTTCGCTTTGTCGGGAAGGGGGGGATGCCGGAGATTTTCCCTGGTGCGTGAGGATTTCATCCCCGGCTGTTGATTTCTACCCAAACAGGTAGTAGGTTGAAGTTTACCAGCAACCACTAGTTCTAGCCCCCGCCCTTTCATAAATTATAACAAAGCGAACACTGACCTAAAGCATGCACCTAGGTACGTTTCAGTTGCAGTACCTAGTACCTGTAACGAGGTAATTTTTTGCTGTACCTAGTATCTGAATCTTAGGTACTTTTCTTGGGTACTTCACCTAAAAATCGAACGTGAAATTTATGAATGATAAAGTTTTATAAAAAGTTTCTAATATTAGGCTGGTAACATAGATATTGAAGGAATCTTGGAACTGTTTGCCTTACTTAATCTCAAAATAAACAACTGATTTATGTGTCCAATATATGTTTCATTTGTGAGCACAAACTTGGAAACTTTTTAAAATTTGTTTCCAAAATTTGGGAAGTAAAATAAAAAAAAAATGCAAAAACCTTCATCGGCAGGGAAGTGGAATGAATGCAGATACAGTCATATTTAAAAAGCAAAATAAAAGGTTAGTTTCTAGTTTCAAAACATTATTTAAAGGTTTAATACACCCTGGATTCATCTACTTCATTTTTTTGATTAACTGAAGGGCAGATCTTGACACACTGAAGAAAAACTAACTAGTTATTAGACGTTTGGTACAATGTTTTTTTGTAATCCTCTTAGAAATAAACTACCCTTTGTGGATCACAAGAGCATCACAGACGCAATACTTTTAATAGGCACATGTATTGGTAACTTATATTTTCTGAGACCTTGGATCGGCTACCGGGAAGCACGCAGCTCCAAATCCTGCTGTCGGTCACACTGACCGAGGTTTTCATAGGATTTCCTCAGTTTCACCAGTCGAATCTTGATATAATATCTAGACAAAAGGTCATGGCCGCTAACTTACTCCTCCGTGTACTCGGAAAAGTGCACAGCAAAAAATAGCTGCACTGATTCAACACTTTTCGGTACCTCAGGGTGACCACCAGTTTTCTGTTAAATCAACGCAATAAATGGTTGATTTAACACTGTGATAGGGCTAGTATGACACCCTCCATTGTGTTCAAGAAGCATTGACAACACATCTATTGTATTAAATACCCAAAATCAATACCGCTCTTTGTGATGATTTAACAGAAAAATGATGGTCGCCCTGGGACACCGAAAAGTGTTGGATCAACACCGCTATTTCTTGCTGTGTGCTTCCCGAAGGACACCTTCCCTCTGACATATGACGGGCTTATCACATAGCTGCCTGCAAGGTCCATAAATAAATATAAATTAAGAACGAAAAAAAAATATATTTTGATATTTTGCAACGCATTGTTTTCTCCATTTGTCAGAAATGAATTAGTCCCGTTTATTTTTTTAATATTATTTGTTCATTCGAATGCTCATTTCCTTTTTCCTTCACAAGAAAAAGAAATTAGGAATAACTCAAAGATTTTGTCTAGGTTCTCAATGAGTTGGACATTGCTGGTATACCGCCATGTGGGTTTTGTGATGGACAAACACCGTGTGCGTGGGTTTTCTCGGGGTACTCCTGTTTCCTCCCGCTCTCTTCATTCCACCAATTCATCCCATCATCATCCATACGGCCTGAGTCATAGTTACCTAAAGGCCTTAAAATAAATTCAAATTCAAATTGCTGGTATACCGCCTCATAAATTTTAAAATAATTATTTATTTTTCACACTTTGTGGCTTAATTTTTTTTTAAACTAATTTCATATTGAGAGCTTCCTTCGTATAATGAGTTCACTTCTCTGTTTACTTGGGTTCTTCATGGAGTTAAACATTTTATATATATATATATATATATACTAAACATCATTGGAAGTACCGAGTGGCCGTGGTTTAGTTACTAAAGCATTGGTTTCGCATTCGGGAGTTCGTGGGTTAGATACTAGCGACCGACTATCCTGACTGAGCTATTTTTAGGTTTTTGTCGTTAGTCTGACCAAGCAAATGCCTCGATGATACCCTCAATCTAGACCCTAGTCGATTCATTCCTGCATTCTTCCCCCTACTCTATCCCACCATGAGCCATCGATGCCTAAAGGCCAAAAATGAATTCAAATCATTGGAAGTTAAAAATATACGTTTTCGCACCTTGCTTCAGAAGTTAATCGTGATAAAAAAAACATTAAAGGAAGAAAAAAAAATACACTAGGAACAGGGAATGGAAATAGTTCAGTTGGGTGAGGATGGCGTCCCCTAAGGCCACTAAAGTATGCGAATAATAAAATATAGAATTTAACGAATTCTATATTTCCACCCGAATTATCAATTTTAATTTTATTTATTAGAATACAGACGTCTTAGATTTGAAATAAGGAGTTTGGAATTCCACGTGTTACCTATGCGTATTAGGCATGTCTCCCTTTATAAAATTATGGATGTTTTCTCTCGCCTCTTAAGACAAGAAATTCTTAATAATTATCTGCGGTCTTTAGTATATAGTACGCATAGAGCACAAACAACTAGGTGCGAGCTGAGCTTCCAAGCTACAACATATGATATTAGGAACTAGAACTAAATATGCCACAGCACAAAGTTACCGTAGGAAACCCAAACCTTCATTTGATATAACAACAACCATCCCATAAATCGCACCATCCACTTCCAAATATTACAATCAAATTACTGCGTTATATGTAATTTCGCTCACTGAAGTAATGTACTCATTTGAAACGCTACAAAATCCTAGTTTTAAATAATGTACTATTCATAAAAGAGAGCATTGAATAAGGAAAGAATGTACTATTCAATAAGGAAAGAAGTTCTGATCATCGGAATGGAAATTCAGCCGTGTTTCAGAGCTACAAGCTGCAAAAGAGTGAGAGTTCTTACTTTACATCTTCAAATTTCCCACATCATTAATGGTAGAGCTGATGCGGCATGGTATCTATCATCAAAGACTTCAAGACTGATCTATTAAAAATGCATATTCGAGCATTGAGTGCGCAAGGAATTTCGCAAAGGAAGTAGAGGTTCCCAGAAATTTTCTGAAGTGAAGGTGGGTCGAAATGAGCATGAATGGAATGATTTTTCAGCAGGCAACAAAATTCGTTTGCCACTTTTCTTCAGAGAATATCTGGGAATCGCCTACTTCCTCTGAGACATTCCTTGCGCGTCCAATACACAACTTTGAAGTCTTTGACAATAGCATGCGGCATCAGCTCTACCGTTAGTTCATTGGATATTTGAACCTCTACAGTTCCTTTGCCTGTAGCTCCAAAATTCGTCGGAATTTCCACCCAGACGACTGAGCTTTTTTCGTTATTTTATGTTATTTTATCATCCCTCAAAATGTGTCGGTGCATCACGTTACCACCCTGTATCAAGAAACAAATGAGCGCTGTTCATGCTCAGCACTGAATACCCTTTCGAAAAAATTAATCAAAATATATGTAAATTAAAAGCATGGTGAGATTTATTTACATGGAAGAAAGACATTTCTGTTAATGATTTATCAATTTAGTATTTAAATTCCAGCATTTTCTGACTCCTTCCTTTGTTTTTATTCCTGTATATATTATTAATGTACAGTATGCTGCATGGAAAGGTCCGTTTTCTTAACAAGGGTTAGACAGCACAACACACTTTATTATGAACCTATCCTGCTCAATAATAAGTATTTATTATTATTATTTATTACAGATAACGATGTAGGAGTGATATTCTAGTCGATCAGCATCCTCTTAGTTCCTGATATCATTTCCAGCCCTGTTTAGCAATAACTGGTCAAATACCTAAAAATACCTTAGGTACATTTATCAGTACCCGTACCTAGATACATTGACCAACTTGTACCTAGGTACAAAAGCAAGTAACTAACCCAACACTGCATATACATTTTGGGAAAGGGGATGAAAAGTACTACAAACACAAAAATTGAGGTGTTTTGCCTTTAAAAATAATAAACATTTTGCATATATATATATCCAACAAGTGTACGAAGTCTACATTCTAGCCATAAGTTCTATGACCAGTAGAGTCTGGTAGCTCAGAAACAGACATGAAGCATCGTAGTACACAAATGTGGAATTGTAAGTAGGGGCTACATTTTGGAGTACTTACTCAACGTAGGCGCCATCTTGAAATCCGCCATATTGGATGGAGGTCAAATTTTACAAATGACAAGTTGGTCATGTGGTTTATCATGCAACACGAGAATGTTCACAGAAAATAATTTCATATGTCAGATTTGACCCACCTGTCACAGCGTCTGAGCTAACACACTGAAAGGGGTTAGCTGGATAAATGAACATAATATGCGCTGCAAACTATCAGTGAAGATAACTTCGACAGCGTAATAGGTAGGTCAAATCTAACACCTGGAGTGACTTTCTGGGAACATTCTTGTGTTTGATAAGTCACATGGACCAATTGCTATTTGAAAACGCTCTCCATCCAATGTGGTGGATTTCGAGATGGCGATGTTCATGTACTCCAATATGTAGTCCATCCCCACCAGTACACATTTGTGTACTACGATGCTTCATTTTCGTGTCAGTTGGTGAGCTACCAGGCTGTACTGGGACTTTTGAACTACCCTGTGTCATAGGTTCAGTAAAATGCGATTTGCTTCTGGAGAGCTAAGGGAATTGCTAACTTTGTGGCTAACATGAAACTTTATACACTTGTTGGATATATAAGACTCACACACAAGCTGAGGCTTCTGTGAGTCGAAATGTTATGTAAACTTGTAATGTACAAAAGTTAAATAAATAAATAAATATGCAAAATGCTTATTATTTTTAAAGGAGGCAAAACCCCTCTATTTTGTGTGTGTGTGCGTGTGTGTGTGTGTGTGTGTGTGTGTTTGAAGTATATGCCATGTTAGTATCTTCCAAAATGTATATGCCATGTTAGTTATTTTTTTTCTTTTTTCACTTTTGCCTTTTTGAAGTTAGGTATAAATGGAAAGAGTGTGAAAAAAGAAACCTAATTTCAACAATTTTACTGCAGGTAAAACAAGAGATTCCCTCATGCTCACAAAACAAGAGATGTCAATGCCTCAAGCTAAGCCGAAACACTGGACAGTTTCAAGGTCTTGCCGTTTCTCGTTTTGGTTCTGTGTAGATTTCTTGCAACAACCAATTGCATCGAACGAACATTATACACTTTTCAAAGCACTGTTACTTCTAAACTATTTAACATATTACAATAATAATTCAGACTTTTCCATTATATGACTAACAAGCCAAACAGTAAATTTCAGTTAGATCAACAATTTTGGGCTACGTTTTCCTCGTGCACTAAATGATTTGATATTGAATGACCCTTGAAGATTCTTCTTGACAATGATTAAATATCTATCAATAAATGTAGGAAATATATGTTTTTCTAATTACAAATACAGAGTCGGAGTCGATGGTATTAAAAATGAGGAATCAAGAGTCGAAGCTTCTGTGTAGACTCTGCAACTCTGGCAGGAGTATAACTTCGTACTACTGACTGTTTCTTCTTCTCTCTGAAGTATCTCTTGTATCTTGTGTATGAGTTCTCAAGTGACACAATGCTGTAGTTATGCCCTTCTTACTGAGCACTTTTTATTAATCGTAATGTAATTCGAGAGAAGATGGGCATCCTAACGCGTTTATAATCATCTCTATTTTGAGTTGATGCTGTGTCAAAAGTCAATACGGCGCATTTGCGCTAAGATTCTGGTTGCTTGAATAACCATTATATAAACCGAGGGAGAAGAAATGGGTTTAATTTTCGTCTCTAATCTAGATTTGAAACATTTATAAACTCGAGGGAAGAAGTTTTTACAAATATTAACTTTCGAAGTATGCAAATTGATTGATGTAACCAGCGGAGACAGATGGCTTTCTATATACTGTGGTTTGAAACATACTGTTCTTCCTATAAATCAGGAAGTCTAGATAACAACCTTCCAGCGTTTTCGAACTCATGAGTGACTTTCAAATTAGGGTGAAAAGAATTAAGACCTAGTTAAAAAGGCAGACATCAGTAGCCGTGTTGGTTAGGGCACTGGGCCGCCGTTCATGGGGTTGTGGGTTCGAATGCCACCTACATGTATGTTTGTGGATTTCAAACTGCATTGCACTCTTATCGTGACGGTCCATAGTTACTAGAATGGTCTTATTTTAAGCTAGTAGAAGGAAAATAATTCAGACCACCGTCCACAACGTGTGTATCTGATACACTTTTACTCAAGTTTGATAGTAAGGATGATTCTAAATGATCCTTGGTGATGTTGACCAAAATAGGAGATAAAGGACTTCCCATCGCCAAACGTTTATGGATATAGAATTTCTCCTGAAACAGGAAAATAGCAGTGATGCAAAATGAAATTAAATTCAATATTTCATCTATCGAATGCTGTGAATTCATTTTTGGAAAGAATGCCCTTGTACCTAATTCAAGCTAATTCAATAGGAATTGAATTGTACTTATCAGCGACGTCAGTGGAGACCAATTTTCCTTGTAGGTACGCGGGATGTTTGAGACCTGAAAAAATAGTACTAAGTGAAACACCTTGTTCATGAACCTTAAGAAGACCGTAAACTATGGGTAGCAATGGATCTGGTACAATCATGTATTTTAGAAGGATGAATTTGATACACCCCTTTTTAATTCTGTCTACCTATGGAGTAGGATCATTAGGAGGATACTTGAAAATGAATACCACATTGGGTCATAAACTTTTTTCTCAGGATCTATAATGTGACAGTACAAAGTTTTTTCTAAAGCAGAAACTAATTTCGTGCTTCTTATAAATTTATTTTCGTTTTCTTGTATGTTTCTATTCAGTCCAAAAATTTCTAACATCGCGATTAATATCAAGGAAATTGAAATTGAAAATATACAGAACGGTTATTCTGCCGGTAATACTTTACGGTCGCAAAAGTTGTAGTACAACCCTAGCTGATGAACATAAATTACGTGTGTTTGAAATAAGGTTTTGAGAAAGATTTGTGGGCCGAAACGGGACGAGATGACGGGAGAGTGGAGGAGACTGCATAATGAAGAACTCCACAGACTGTACGATTCACCAGATGTAAAAATAATGAAATCGCGACGACTAAGGTGGGCAGGCCATGTAACTCGGATGGGGGGAAAACGAAGATTATATTCTATCCTGGTTGGAAGGGCGGATGGAAGGAGACCATTGGGAAGAGCGAGACGTCGTTGGGAGGACAATATTAGAAGAGATCTTCAAGAACTAGGTGTTCGTGATGAAAACTGGCTTGATATTGCCGACGATAGAATCCATTGGCGAACGTTTGTTACTGCGGCGATGAACTTGAGTTCTATAAGCTATAGAGTTAGTTTTCTTGGATATCGTAGACTTAATCAAGGCTTTGAACATATTTTTATACACGTTAAATATGCTCTCGTATGTGATAGTAACAATTTTCATTGTATCTCTATTACAGGTTTCTTGAAATGACCAGAAGGTGCTTTTGTATGCCGGGTATTGAAAAAGTTTGTGAAAGTATCATTTATTTTTCTCGTGCAAAATTTCTGTACTGTGAGAAATATTGTGAAACTAAAGCTACCATAACAGACATTCAACATTGTGCTCATCTGTGCACTTAATGTGTTTTGCTGTATCCAGGAATGAAGATGAATATAGGTCTTCAAGTATAGGTACGGTTTGAACATTTATTTTAATTATTAGAGATTCTTTACAGTAATCTGAGTTTGGATTTGAACTTGTTTTATGTAGTGTTCTACGCTAGTACTCTACTACGTTATGGTCAGAGTGTAAGCGACAGGCAAAGCTTGTCAGTTGTTTTCGCTTTACCTGAAGAAATAAGATATCTTGCAGAGCCAAGTAAAATCGCAGTTCTAACTTGTTATGTTGACAAGGGAGAATTTGTTCAATTATTTCCATGTTTCCCGTCAACATTTTTTGAAGTATGGTTTTGGTAGTTTCTCTTATGTATTAAATGGTCACTTCACAAATAGATGGTATGGCATGTACTTCCTTCCTTGCGTGGAAGGATTCATTTCACTGCTTTAACTTTTCTCCATTGACATTAATTTGCCTTGTTCTTCTAACATTACGTTTTTATTCCCCTTATCTTCCGATCAGGTAAGTACAATGTATTCTGTAGGGTTTTTGTTAGATACTCGATCGATATACAAAGTTTGGTTATGATCTGATTTTTTGACATCTGTATATTTGGGTTTGATCATCCTATTAACATTTTGCAAAGAGTAATCTTGTTTTAGAATTTGCCAGTACTCTCAGGGTCCACTACGTTTCGGCGCCACCATTTTGGCGCAGGCTACGTTTCGGCGCCAGTTTAGTTCTGCGCCAAAGGGAGGAAAACGGAAATTATTAACATACCTACCTTGTGACATAGTGATGTACCTTTTACTTTTACGGTCCCCTGACGACATTTGTTGATCAATGAAGTACTTAAAACATTATTTCTTGTACTCTGCTTTTAACTTCTTCTGACAAAATTTTAAAGCATTATTAAGGTTTGTATGGTCTGAGCCAAACATGCCTAAAGGACTTAAGTGGATGGAATTTTTCTGTCATGTACAAGGGCGCTGCTTTTCTAATGTAAATAGAAAGGTTTTGTACATTTTTAACGCAAGAACCTTTACTTTTGCTGAACCTAAACAAGAATTGCATAAGATGTGCTAAGTAGTGAATACTTGATGAAAAAAAAAAAATCGTCAATAAAGTCATTTTTTGGGACTGCTTCTGACAAAGTTTTGAAGCATTATTTAAGTTTCCACGGTTTGAGCTAAAGATGTCTAAGGGCCACAAGAGGACAGGATGTTTTTCTCGTGTACAAGGGTGCTAATGCGATGTAGGTTGCATTCGTAATATAAATAGATAAATCAGTTAAAATGGTAGTTCAACCTCGACCAGAGAGTAGACTTCAACCTCGACTTCGCCGTAGGACTTGAACCTCGACCTCGAACCTTGCCGTTTAACATGACGTTCTACTCTTAATATATATATATATATATATAAATTGTTCCAAAGGTATGCAGAATGTATTGTAATTAAATATGAAACTTATTTTCTTAGAATATAAAATAATAAATTACGAAATTGCGCCATTACTAAAGTACGAGTAGCGCCCCTGAATCCTGCTACTCCCTACTTACGTCCCTGCTATAGCTCAGCCTGTTTATGTCGTAAATAAATCAAGTGCTTACTAAAGTATAAACGTCTCATTACATCTCTTCCATGAACATAGCCCCTGGATCTGTTCTTCTGTCTCATCTTATGGTCGAAGTTTTTAATACATTTTTAATACAATAGTTTCCCTGGTGTGATTCTTTGGTAAGACTCTGGCGCCGATACGGAGGTATTCTCAGTGGGCGCGAATTTCTACTCAACTTGTATCGAGATTGAGGGTACGGATATGCCTAGATAATTTCATAATACGAATTCAGTAGAAGTCCAATTTTTATAAATTTCATATCTGTATTTTCCAAAGGGAATTCAGTTTGATTTTGAGAAAGAAAAAAATCCAAAATTCAATAGCAGGAAAACTAAAAGGGACGCATGTTGGAATAACATCCCATTTTTCTTCAGGTTTAAGATCTGTATACACTGAAACGTTATGAATACGATTCTAAATTCGGAAAAAATTGATATTCGAAATATAAGATGATTATTTGTATTCTGAAGTTCAAGATAGCTGCAGCACCAAAACGCCTACTTTGTTTTAGAATTTCATATTTCAGGGTTCCAAATGACACCGATTTCGAATCAGAAATAGAGAAAAATAATTGATTTTAAAATCTGGAATAGCACCATATCGAAAGTCAAGACGGTGGCAGCCCTAAACGTATTTATTTAATAAAACATATTCACATGTATTACCGACTACGGTTAAGACACGTTTACTCTGCGTTGATATCTATCTGAAGTTCAGATTGATGAATACAAGTTGTTGAAAACACAAGAGTAGCCATCATTATCTCAACATCATTGTATCCTCCTACTCTTCATTTATTCGTAAGTTCTGAAACCTCATATTTTACTCCAATTCATTACTCACCAGTAAACTTCGACAATGTAGTCGAAATCTATCGTTTAAAATTAGATTTCTTTTCAAACTAAAATTCATAAACGAATCTTAAAATATATTTTGTTAAAAGAAATATTGCACCCCGTGAAAGTGAATATGAAATTTTCTTAAGCCCCTCGTACACCATTCGATAAAGCTTGAACTTCGAATGTGCTTCAAGTCGAAGCTTGAAGTCGTTGAACAAGAAATTTGATCAAAATGACGTCACGAATAATTGACTTCACGCAGGAAATCTCTTGAATTCAAGTCTTCTCATCCAATACATCCTATTTAGAACCTGTCCTATTTTTCTTGAATTCAACGCAGTGATCTACCAATCACATCGCTGGTGACTTCAACACGTGACTACTTTGCTTCCGGAACGCTAAAAATTTAAATGTCGATATGAAGCAGGGTTACATTTATGTAAAGATCTTGCTTTTATGATGCGAAATAAAGATATGATCAGAAAATTAAAATAAAGTAATAATCTCTACAAGAAATTACATGGCATCTTGCTGAGGTAAAGTGTACCTGATGTTTTTTCTGTAGTTTTTGTACAATCGCTATTGCAATAGAAACTGATATAGAGGGCGTACTATAATTCCTAATAAAGAATTGTATTGTGTTTAGAAGCAGTAGGATATTAATATTTAAAGTGTCATTTAGTTGCTCATAATTATTGTGGAAAGGTCGAGTTTTCATTTAATGTATGTAGGAAGTTCAAAGCTGCTAAACATAGAAGTATCTGGGTACACTTTACTTTACGGCGCGAAAAAATAATCTTTTCCAACGTGTGTGGAAGTGGTGTAACTTAAAATATAACAAAGTGTCGAGTAATGGAAGTATTAAATTAGAGTGAAGTAGCGAACAGTACTTGGAACTACTTGGCTGCTTCCACGTTAGTAAGCGAGCACTTTAAACCGTGCATGAAGTAGCGTAAAGTACTTGGAACTACTTGGCTGCTTCCACGTTGGTGATCGAGCACATTAGACCGTGCATCGCATATAATAAAAAATCTAACTACCTTTAACCCGCCCTTGCTTATTCAACATTGTGGCCATGATTTTTGTAGCAGAGCATGTGTCATTCATAATACGACGTAATGCTATTAATATTCCTCCGCATTCCTACAATCTGTATGTAGCTTGTGTAATGAACGCTAATAAATCTATCCCGCCATGTTTCTTATGTTGATCAACTTAAATACATATTTAGCGAAATAATAATGACACATGCTTTTCCTAAAACTTTTTGCATTGCCCACTGCCGTTATATGCTCATAGAAGTATCTGCGACGTTTATTTGCAAGAGAATGAGATGTATAGAGCGTTCGTATGATTCAATAGCTATCGGAATTTCCCGGTCATAAAGTAAAGTTTCTCCATCTATCCAAGTAACTTTGTGTATGTATTCTCCGCGCACGTACTTTTCCCTCGCCCACCAACAATCTCAAAGAAATGTTCATGCACCAAAAATAATAAATTGGCACAAAACAAATATTTCTGTTATAGTCCTCTTGAAACGACCTCGTATACACGAAAGTGATTGGAACAACTTGTAGAAAAAGCCTTGGTACTGGCTGCGATGCAGATTATATGGCAGCCAGCTATTGTGCCATATTTTGCCGTATGTTGGCTTTATATCACTTACAAATATTTCATACAGGCACTTTGATAATCACCTACCGATGACTAGCAACTCAAAATCAGTTACGAATAGCCACATTTCATAATTGTTTACGTAAATATGTACTCATGCAAATGTGACGCAATATGGAGGAATACTAAATACTAAATGGTATCACTTCGTGTTATGAATAACATAATTTCCTATAAAAACTGCGGATGTATTGTCGTTGGGCGACGAGTGGTTAGTTGAAGTGGGTGCAGTTCCGAAGCTGGTGATACTTTTTTTTTTTTTTGCGAAACGTACAGGAGGAATGATATATTTGTGTGACTTGGAAACATGAGATGGGCGTTAAAAGAAGTGAATAAATATAGCTGTGAAGTGGGAAATATATCGTTGCGGCGTAGGGCGAAGAGTCCGTGAGAGTAATGTTCATCGCGAATAAATAAAAAAGATACCGAACCTGACTTTAACTAACTCCTCTTCGCTCGCTAGAGATACTGTCTGTGTTCTTGTGACATAATACGTATCATGCATAACACGAAGCGTCACGATTGGTATTCCTCCACATGACGCTATCTTGATCAACTGGAGTGCGTATTTAACGAAATAATAATAAAATATGGATTTTCACTTTAGATTGTTAGTTGTCGCTAGATGATCATAGAAGTGCGTGTAACCGGAAATAAATAAAAACTTATAAGAATTGAAAAGAGTTTTGAATAAAGCAATAAAAAGTCGATGTTGGAGGCATCACCAACTACGGAACCGCAGCCGTTAGTCAGGTTATTTTTTATTACAAGCGATGCATATTAAGTTAAACATTCACTCCATGGGCCCGCTTTCAACGCAGAAGGAGCAAATCAACTCATGTGCTTTTGGCTCCTTCACTTTCATTTCACACTTCCGCTTAACTTATCGAATCGTGTACGAGCACCATCCAAACACTTTCAATACTACTTGGATACAACTCTTTGATTATTTCAGTTGGATCGTGTACGCACTCATCCAACTGCTTGTTCAAGAATTTGATTCAATGTTTATTGAATCGTGTACGACGGGCTTTACGAAAAGAAAAACTATACATTGAAGTGCCAAATGAATTGGCACGTCTACCCAGAAGATTGAGGTCCTCCTTATACCTTAATGGCTATGCGGTTCGCCTCGGCATGGATTTTGTCACGTGCGTACAGAACTACTGAAATAATGCTAGCTAACTATGCTTACTGAATGGCAAGTATCAAAGAGCTTTGGTTGGAGACTAATGCATCCTAAGCACGAATAGACTATTAGACTCCACTTATTCTCAGAGAAGTGATAATGGGTTACAGTCCGGACACTTTACAAGTGTTCTTAAGTGCTCTTAAATTAATTACGCTTTCGTATTATAAGAGATCAAGATCAGTGCATCTGAACCCAGAACTTCCTGTTTCTGTGGGACAGGCAGGAAAAGACTTTTCCCATGATTTCTCGACAGTTTTTCTCAATATTTAGTTTTTTCTTTCTAGTTTCCTTATTAATTAATATTTTTGGGACAAAATTTCAGGAAATATTCGTTTTTATATTCTTTACGAGTAAAACAATTAATCGAACGCCAGAATCCAAGGAGAAAAATATTATTTGTCAAAAACTGTCAAATAAAGACATGCGAAAACAAAATTGAGCATGAGTGTACACCACAAGACTTCTTTCACTTGGCATTCACCAATGCTTTTTAGCTACCTCGTATGAACGCAAGTGAATAAGGGAAGATACAACAAGGTCATGTCTGTCTGTTCCCTTCGCTAGTATCTACAAGTCAGATAGATAAGCCATACAAACTTCGGATTTCTCATGATTTGAAAGGCATGGGGAAATTATGATTTTGAGTCTAAAACACTAGCAGGCCCTTTCCAATCGCTTAGCATTCTCCAGTCGTCACAGTCTTAGATCTCAATAACTACAAATCACACAAAAATGAACACTAGACCGTTCGATTCCTCATGGACTGAAAGGGTGGGAAAAGCTATATGACTTTAGCTCTAAAACTGGCAGGTCTTCTTGAATTGCTTACTATTCTCCATTTGTCCCCCCTTGGATCTCAGTAACTATTATACAAGTCAGAGGTACACCACACATCGTTGGATTCCTCATGGTGTGAAAGAATAAAAAATAACTATGACTGACTCTAAAACAGGACCGTTTCAATCGCTTAGTATTTTCCATTTGCCTCCCTCGTAGATCTCACAAGGGAAGTATGGGAGTTTGAACAGAAATTTGTTGGTAAGACTTCGTACATATATTCGTACCTCGATGCTGATAATGCCTGCAAAGTAATTCGACCGCGTTTGTCCGCTAGAGGGCGTTAGGAGAAAAGGGGAAACAATTGATCCCGCAGTTTGCGGAGGCCGTTGCAATGGATCCCGCAGTTTCGGTTTGGACAGGCATTTATTACTCAAAATATGTACATTAACATACCTAACAGTGTTGACAAAGACTGCAAAGCCACAATACCGTGCAACAAATAGTTTGGGAGAGATAGGCCAGTATTTGTCTTCACAAATGTAAGTGAGAGTTTTCCACAAAGTGAATAAAACAAGGGAGAATCACAATATGCACACAGGGCAACATTCAAAAGCACAAGCCAAAAATGATACTAATCTCACAAAAGATCTTAATTTCGGGGTGGGGTCCGGGCCCCCATAACCTTCCCTCATCTACGTACGTCCCTATCCGTAACTGTCAGCAACTTCAAGAGTGTAAAATAAAGTGCATTTGACACCGTGTCCATGGAATGCGGTGATTTTGAAGGTTGCTCTGTGTGCCTATTTTGATTCTCCCTTCTGTTTTACTCACTTTGTAGAAAAGCCTCACTTGCACTTGTAAAGACAAGTACTGGCCTATATCTGCCAAACAATTTGTTACACGATATTGTTTGTGGCTTTGCAGTCTTTGTCAACACTGTTAGGTACGTTAATGTATATATTTTGAGTAATAAATGCGTGTTTGAACTGAAACTGCGGGAGCCGTTGCAGCAGGTTCCCCGGCTGTCTTTCACTTGCTCCAAACTTTAACGCCCTCCAGCGGACAAACGTCCCTACATAGTCGAATTACTTTGCAGACATGATCAGCATTGGGGTACGAATACGAAGTTTTATAAAAGAAAATCCTGTTCGAACCCAAGTACTTCCCTTGTCAGTAACTGCAAGTCACAGAAAGATTAGTCATATATCGTTGGATTCCTTATTCTCTGAAATAATGTTGAAAACTATGACACTTATCGTAAAGCTGGCAAACTTTATTTCATCGCTTAGCATACTTTATAGAATGACACAGAAAGCTGGCTAATAAATGAAGTAACATTATGATCTATGTACACCATAAGAGTTATTTTTTGGGGGGAGTTTTCGAAGCTTTTTAGCTCCCCCGTATGAATGCAAGTCATAAGAGGAAGACTTAAAGGTCATTTCTGTTTGTTTGCTTCCCCCTAGATCTAACTACAAGCCATATGAAAAAGCCACACACCGCTCGATTCGTCATGGTCTGAACGGGTTAGGAATACTAAGATAAAACTGGTAGTCCCTTTAACCACTTAGCATTCCCCGTTTCACCTCCTAGATCTCACACGGAAACCCTCTGTACGTGAAAATGGAGTCCGGAAATCGAACCAAGCTCAGATGAAAGCAGTGTTGCCCACGAGACGAGGCGACTTAGAAATATCTTATCGGCGACACGTATAACAAGGATAAATTTTGCGCCCGTCTCCCCTGTTATACACACAGCATGAGTGAAGTTGTTTCCTGCCAGCTAGCAGTGATGGGGAAACGTATTTTACCAGCCCAGTCGGTGTATAGTGAATTTTATTTCTTAAGAACTTTTTTTTTTTCCCAAAACACTTCCCCCAGAAAACCCCTACTGCGCAAAGGAAATGACAGGGACGTGTCATAAAAAAATTATTGCCTTCCTGCTTTTTGCAAGGTTTACACCCTCTAGAAATTTAGTTTGAAATTGTTTGCGTAAGTGTGAGGATAAGAAAATCAGAATGTCGAATTTTTTAGACCGTGGTTGTCTGGTGTAAGTCCCGAAAAATGAAAGAAATATATAAAACATGTAGAAAAGATTGATGCGAGATAGGGGCCTGGAATCAGTTTTCGACAGCAGTTGTACGCGTCTTTTATTGAAGTATTTGACTCAACGGAAGAGAACAGCAATGACTTGGATGGTCTAAGCGCGGATACAGAATAAATCTTTACGAAAAGTTCATAAATTTCATGCATTTATATATTTTTGGACATTTTTTCAGCATGATAAACATATCACTCCTCAAATTATCTTAATCATTGGTTAGAACTTCTTTTCGGGGGGAAAAGCCAGACTCTATTTCTTTTTTGTACCTTGTTTATATCTCTAATAATAATAGTAATAATAATAACAACTAGGGGACATTTATCGTCATATTACCGAGGAAAAACGAAAAACATCAGTAAGGATGGCCGGCACCGGAAATCGAACCTGGGTCCTTGCGTTTATAGGTCAAGCATTCTACCGACTGATCCTCATTCAGATCAACTTTAGGTTTCTTTACGAATCTTTGAGCGAGGAGTCCTGTACTATTCACAAAGGGTAAAGTTTTTGCGAAGCGTTTATTTTGGGTGAACGTAAGATTTTGTTTTTATGGAGGTTGGCAACGTCGTTCATCTGCCAATATTTACAATGCGGTTAGAAGCACGTGCCATGTGGGTTATTAAAAGATTTTGTTTCAAACAAGGGACGAAGGTTCACATGTTATGGAAGAAACTATAGTTGTTTTCGTTAGGATGGAGGCCAGGAGATGGCGCTGCGTAACAGTCAACTGTATATAGTGAAATTAGTTCGTGTGGTATTTCTCGAAACTGAATGTTATTAAAAAGACTGTAGTACCAAAATACGTGTGAACTGTTTATAATAAGAGAAATAATGTGTATGAGTGTTGTAGCAGATATATGTATGTAAAAGTATATGTCCTGTAACAGTTTATTAACTGCTGCATCATGTAGTACGCAACAGTAGTTGTAACTGATCGAAAAACTTAGCCCAACTGTGACTAGTTAGCGTGCCACCGATGACCTTGTGTTGAATACGCATAAGAGAGACCGGTACGTGTACAATCACTTTGGGATTGACGACATCCTACAGTGTCGGAGGGTAAGAGACAATCTAACCTATTTTTTGAACTTAACCTAGCCTAGCTGTTGTTCGTTAATGTACTAGCGAGGACCCTGTATAGGAGACGTACAGGCGAGAAAAGCATATATATACGACCACAATAGGATTGACGGCATTCTTCAGTGTCGGAGGGTAAAGTTAGATCCATCTTCAACGTCTAAAATCTTGCACAAAGGCTGTGGGTCTCACCTCAGAATAAATAAGTGAGACAGCTTAATATTTCTACGCTGGGAGTGCCACCAGTATAAAATACGGTCAACGAACTTTACCTACCAACATCTTCACGCTACTGGGAGTGCCACCAGTTAAAAATATACGGTCAACGAACTTTACTTACTAATATCGTCACGCTACTGGGAGTGCCACCAGTTAAACATACGGTTAACGAACTTCACTTACAAACATCTTCATGCTACTGGGAGTGCGTAATTTTGGCTAATTAATATTCTAGCTCAAATATTCTGACTTTATCTATTCATTGGACTCTAAGTTTGGTTACGTATAAAATTTATATCATTTTAATATCTGTTACGACTTTGCATATATTGTTCAATTTATAAACACGTAAGCATCCGGACTGATCTCAAATATGACGACAACTGGCTCACGGCAAATGGAAGGCGCAATGACAAACAACATACCAATAGGTCACACCGGTTTACCTCAGGTCATACTTAGCCCTCACAAATCAACAGTAACAGAAAAGAGGAAAATAGAACCAAGAGCTCATCGATCATGCTCACAGTCTCCAGTACAAAGCAAAAGGCAGCACAATCTTAGTGAATACTCAAACGACAGCGTGGAACTGAACATGGAACTCTGAAATCAAACTGAGACAGACAAATCTCAGAACTATAATTTTCTACTATCAAACTTTGACACCAGATTTCAAAACAACAAGCAGATATTCTTCCAGCTGACTAAGTACATACCTCGAGCAGCAATAACTCAAATCATACCAACTAGGAACGGCTACATTATGAAATCTCCAGATCAGAATCTGATGAAAACTATTAGGGACAAGTGCTCCTTTGAAATATTCGGAAAAAACACTAAGATCACAGAGCTTGACAAACGTGAACCGAAACAAATGCCGCCTCCTAGATCACCGCCAGCTCTTTCTATGGTAATCCGTGGCGTCCTACCATCGTACACAGATGAGGAGATACAAAATGAACTACAACTAGAAGGGTATTCTATCATCAAATGTATCCGTATCATGTGCAAGGAAGGTCCAACCTACATGGTAAGGGTACGAACAAAATCTCAAGAGACAATCGACGATTTACTAACAAATGGGGCCATGATATATTGGAAAAGACACCATGTAGAACTATCGCAAACAACTCAATCACAACCTATACGTTGCGAGAAGTGCCAAACATACAATGAACACACAACAGCTAAATGTACAAAACATCCGAAATGTGGATTCTGCAGTGGGCCACATAATACCCGACAATGTACAAACCTACAACAACAACCGAAATACTCACAGTGCAGTGAAGCACACCCAACTTACAGCTACAAGTGTAAGGCAAAACCAGCACCTGAAGAACAAAAACCATATCTTGTAGTACCAGTAAGAACACAGGAAAAAACAGATCAAACTACATCAACATCAGCTCAACCCACTTCAATATACCAACCAGTGACAATAGAGCAAATGCTTGGCTTCATAACCATGACATTACAAAATATCCATTCGTTTTTAAGACCTCATATACTACAACAAGTACAGTACGCAGCTAAATCCATACTCCGAGTCAACTTCAGTGCTACATACTCTGGTCCGTATGTTCACTTTCATTCATCACATTATGAAACCGAAATATAGAGCCAAACAAAGCAGCAATAATATTGTATGCTACTTCGCAATGGCTATTACTTTATTATTCATGAATATCAGATCAGTAACTAAAAACAAAATACTATTTGATCAACTCCTACTAGATGAAAATATCAATACGTTCCTGATGAATGAAACCTACTTAACACCAAAAATGCAATGTAAAATAAGAAACAACCAAATTCTACGAGACGACAGCAAAACAAACGCACAAAGGGCTAACGGCGGCGTACTCTTAGGATTCCAGTCATCAATAGCCTACCGTAGACACGAACCAAACTTAGCAAACCTACCCGAACATTTGATCGCAACATTGTACTTTAAATCTATTTACATTACTGTGGCAACCATATATATCAGACCTAAACAACCAATACCCTATGAATTCTTTCAATATATATCAAATAACTTCCGCAACTACATAATCATGGCAGACATAAACTATCACAGTAGAACAGACAGACAGAAAACTCGATTCAACACATACATCACGACAAACACCACTGGTGAAATTCATAAACTGCCTCGCCACACAAGACCTGTAAGCAACGCCAGTCCAGATATAGTTAACATCTACAAATCTAACCAACCACTGCCAATTGGAAGTCCTAGATACAATCGGAAGCGATCACTACCCTATAAAGCTTATAGTACAATGCCACAACCAAACCAACAACAACAGCAGCAATTCATCCGTACTATTCCTAGATATGATAAGGCCAACTAGACAAAATACCACTAATAAGATGCTAACAGGGCAATATACGTCAACTCCAAAACAACGCAGCTCTCACCACCGACGAAGAAAAAGCCGATGCTTTCGCTGAATACTTGCAAGAAGTTTTCACTCCACCTCCACGGCACAATCCATACCAACATCCAGTGGACCGACTAAACCCAGACTCGCATATACTCCAACCAAATATCAGTCATACCATGCCAGATACTAACCCTCTTACAGTAGAAATTACCACAGAAGACATCAATAGATCCATAAAGAACAAACGAAACTCAGCACCAGGTATCGACAATATAAGTTGCAGACACGTCAAAGAAGCTCGTGCCTCGTTCATCAATCTACTAGCAACAATTTACACGTTTATACTACGAACAGGTTTCATACCGATGGACTGGAAAATATAAAAAACACTTATGTTTCCGAAACCAAATAAACCGACAAACTGTTTCCTCATATCGGCCAATACAACTCACAACAACATTCAGCAAAATACTGGAACTGATACTGGTTTACAGGCTACACCAACATATTACTGAATATAATTTACTACCGTTACAAGCTGGCTTCCGACCGAACTTCAGTATCAGTGATCAACTACTAAGACTCACAAATCTAACAACCCAAAACTACAATTCACTCAAACCATCATACCATCATGTTTAATTTTATTTTATTTGGAAAAGGCATTCGATAGGGTATGGCACCATGGACTCCTCTATCAACTCATCAAGCTTAAACTTCCCGCTGCGTACATAAGATTCACATTCCATTTTCTGTCAAACCGTCTTTCTTACGTAAACATTAACAATAGCAGTTCACATCCATATTTCATTCTGAGCGGTGTCCCACAGGGCTCAGCATTATCACCGCGACTGTACCTCCTCTACGTATTGGACTTCCCCAACCTTCCCAACAATGTACATCTGTTCCAATACGCAGATTACACTGCGTTCCTAGGTGCAGGATAAACCATCCAAAGCATAAGCAATAGTCTAAACAACGCCATTATCAGCTTCGTTACATGGTGTAACAAATGGCAACTAAAAATAAACTCAAATAAAACACAAGCAATAGTTTTTATTCCACAGAACCGACGCTCCAAAGTTCACCGAAATCCTAACAAACTATCCATCACAGTAGACAATACGCCCATAAGACCAGGAAAATAAGTCACATACCTTGGCATTACATTTGACCAGAACCTAACATGGCGCCCATATCTGAATAAGGTGACCGAAAAGGCATACAATAGACTGAAACTGCTCAGAAGATTGACGGGCACCACCTGGGGTCTACGCCCTGAAACAATTCTTACGACCTACAAAGTATTTCTAAGGCCGGTCCTAACTTATAGTTTCACAGCCTGGATCGCAGCCTTTTACTATGAAAAACTGAAAGTCCTGGAACGCCACGCCTTCGAATTGCCTATCGCATTAAACTGCCCAGCCCAACCAGAAAACTATACGATCAAGTCCCATTCGCAAACATCTTAGATCACATAGAGAAACTACGATTAAAATATACAAGAACAAGATTTCAAAACGATCACCCCCTGCTAGTAGATATTATCCAGACCGACGTAAGCTTTAATCCAAGACAGATTTTCATCCATACACCACTTTCATTACTAAGCACAATATACAAGAACGATATAACCGATCAACACGAGGACTATGCAGTGGCTGACGCACTATCAATCCAAGACTGCCCACAATATATAGCATCTCTGAAGCCGGAATAAACAAATATTCAACAAAATACCATAGCTAAAAGAATCCACATTCTAGACTCTAAATTTGCCTAAAGGCAACGAGCATAATATGAAAAAGAGAAAATATAACAACAGAAAACAAAGATACAGGCGATGCAAGATATTATAGAAACCTCATAGCCCAGCAAATATATTATAAAATATAGTGTTTACAAAGTAAAGCTCATCCCGAAATGAGGGCGTAACACTCAAAAGAGGCTAATCTAAGGTTTAGCAAGGGGAAAAAATGTAACTGCAAAACGAAAGAACGGTTGGCTGCATAAGTAAACTGATGCTCATAAGTTAATATAGAATCTTGTTTTTGATACCTTAACGCTGAGTGTTCTCAGTAAGTGCCTGGTAGAGGAAAACTCCCGTCCACCCACAAGCTAGGCGGAGATTGCATTGCCAGCAATCTCCCACAAAGGTATAACATTTCGCGGAGGGACTGCATTATCTCCCACCGGACTGGTGGAGGTCTCTACGACCTCCCACTGGATGAATGTTGGAGGAGGTACTCTGATTCCCCCCCCACCCACCCCCACACACACGATGGAAACTCACAAGTGTGATTCCTGCAGTGGCGCAAACCTGCTATCGAGGAATAACGGAGGATCGCGGCTTGGAAATAATTGAAGTATTAGGTCATTACACAAGTATGGTCGGTCCCCGAGCCCTTACACAAGGTAATGAGACTCAAGCTGCCGATCAGCTTGTAGGGCTCACAAGTAACACAATTTCAAGTAGACACTCAGATCTAGAAGATATACATATTTATAATCAGCATAAAAAACAGAGTTTGTGTGTAAAATATTAGGGGTTATTAGCCAGTGGTTAAAGATACATTGATGATACAAGTCATATTCTTGTCTGTGGAGAGTGAGATAAAAGTGTTGAAATATCATTATACCTTTAAAATGCTGAAACAAATGGAAAGCAAATACATAGTAATGGGCACTGGGTGGAAGGTGCTTCCTTGTAAATGGTATATTCTTCATTGCCGCCATATTGAAGTCCACGATATTGAATCTCGATTGATTTTGTTAAATGGGAAAGGGGTCGGGTAATATGTCGTTCTAGGCTAGAATTTTACTAGAAATGTGTTTGTGAAGTCTGTTTTGCCGGAAATCGAAAATTGTGAGATATAAGAGTATGTGACGCTAGCATGGGGTAAGAATACAATAGCCTAGAAACACACATTTCTTCTCGAAATAACGACGGAACTGAAACAAAATGTTCCTGAGTATGATACCCTATCGATATAGATTTGTACGCATTTGGGTTTCATTTCCGTCGTTATGTCCAGGCAAAAATAGATGTTTCCAGGCTATTGCATCATTACCCCAAGCTAGCGTCACAGACTCCATATCCAGGCAAAATAGATGTTTCCAGGCTATTGTATCATTACCCCAAGCTAGCGTCACAGACTCCATTTACAGCAAAACTGACTTCAGGAACGCATTTCTCGTTAAAATCTAGCCCAGAATGACATTACACGACCCCTTTCCAATTTATATCATCAATCCAGATTCTACATGGTGGACTTTAAGATGGCGGCCATGAATAATATACCCTCCACAAGGAAGCACCTTCCATCCATTACTGTGTATTTGTTTTCAATTTCTTTCAGCAAGTTAAAAATATAATGGTACTTCAACACTTTTATATCACTCTTCACAGACAACAATCGGACTATTGTATCATCAATTTCTCTTCAATTACTGGCCAATGGTACCTAATATTTTACACACAAACTCAGTTTCTTACGATGATTTTAAATATATATATATCTCTTCTAGATCTGAGTGTTTGGGTGTCCACTTGAAATAATGTTACTTGTCAGAAAGAGGTTCCACTCGTGATAACACAGGATCTTATTTGGATATTGTCACTTTGTCTGTCAGAGAGAGTTGGATGGAAACGATGACTTGGTCGTGAACGAAGGACCGAATAAGGCCCGGTTCACACATTCGGCAAGGAAGCCGTGCGGCGACTGCACGGCAGCCGCACTCAAGCTTATGAGTCACTGAAATAAATGGAGTGGTTCACACACTCTGTGGCTGCGAGACGTTGCCGCATCGCCCATAGCGGTGCGGAGACCGCCGCAAGTTCCTTACGGGCCATTGCACAGAATTGGGTGGTTCACATTAGAGGCACGGGAGCCGTGCGGTTTGTCTCTTTTGGAATCTTTTTTTTTTCTTAATCTATTCTTTTTTTTCCTCAACCATTCAATTATAAAAATGGAGATGCTTCATATTTTTCTCTGTTAATAAGTACAGAATTATGAGCTCAATAATAATAATAATAAAGTCTGACCGAATATTAAAATGAATAATTGGAGGTATAAATTGAAAACTTATTTTGTATTGAAAAATGATGTTATCCTTACTTACTTAGTTTGCTCTATGGCTTACGGAACTCGCAAGTTCATCGCCGCAGTAGCAAACGATTGCCATCGGTCTCTATCCTGGGCAAGATCAAGCCAGTTTTCACTACAGACACTTATTTCTCCAAGATCCCTTCTAATATTGTCCTCCCAACGTCGTCTCGATCTTCCCAACGGTCTCTTTCCCTCCGGCTTTCCAACCAAGATGGAATATAGTCTTCGTTTTTCTCCCATCCGAGCTACATGGCTTGCCCATTTTAGTCGTCGCGATTTAATTATTCTTACATCAGGTGAGTCGTACACTCCGTGGAGTTCTTTATTATGCAGTCTTCTCCAGTCATCTCATCCCGTTTTCGCCCGTATATTTTTCTCAAGACATTAATTTCAAACACTCGTAATTTATGTTCATCTGCTAGAGTCGTACTCCAACTTTCGCAACCGTAAAGTATTACCGGCAGAATGACAGTTCCGTATATTTTCAATTTCAATTTCCTTGATATTAATCTCGGAAAAATGATAAATCGGCCAGTACAGGTTCTTTGAAGTGGCAGAGTTCGAGTCCAAGAGGGACATAAAAAATGTCAACCTTTAAATAATAATATAGGAAAAAATATGAACTGCTACCATTATTTTGTATAAGTTATACAAAATAAGTTATTTTTATAAGTTGTTTTTATTTTTATAATATTTTTATTTTTATGTAAGTTATATATAACATACATTTTGTGTAAGTTATACAAAATACAAAATAATGGTAGCAGTTCATAACTTTTCCTATATTATTATTTAAAGGCTGACATTTTTTTATGTCCCTCTTAAGCCCCTCGTACACGATTCAATAAACATTGAATCAAATTCTTGAACAAGAAGTTGGATGAGTGCGTACACGATCCAACTGGTATAATCAAAGAGTTGTATCCAAGTAGTGTTGAAAGTGCTTGGATGGTGCTCGTACACGATTCAATAAGTTAAGCGGAAGTGTGATAGAGCCAAAAGGACGTGAGTCGATTTGCACTTCCTGCGTTGAAAGCAGAAACATGGAGTGAATGTTAAACATGATATGCGTCGCTTTTAATAAAATAATAACCTGATTAACGGCTGCGATTCCGTAGTTGGTGATGCCTCGAACATCGACTTTTTATTGCTTTATTTAAAACTCTTTTCAATCCTTATAAATTTCTATTTATTTCCGGTTACACGCACTTCTATAAACATCTAACGACAACTAACAATCCAAAGTGAAAATGCATATTTTATTATTATTTCGTTACATACGCACTCCAGTTGATCAAGATAGCGCCATGTGGAGGCATACTAATCGTGACACTTCGTGTCGGAATACATTTATTTGCGTTCATTACTACATGCAGATTGTAGGGATGCGGCGGTATATTAATAGTATTGCGTCGTATTATGAATGACACGTTATTTGCTACAAAAATCATGGCCACAATGTTGAATAAGCAAAGGCGGGTTAAAGAAGGTTAGATTTTTTATTATATGCGATGCATGGTTTAATGTGCTCGCTCACCAACGTGGAAGCAGCCAAGTAGTTCCAAGTACTTTTCGCTATTCATGTACGGTTTAATGTGCTCGCTCACCAGCGTGGAAGCAGCCAAGTAGTTTCAAGTACTATTCGCTATTTCATACACAAATTAATTTGCTCGCTCACCAATGTGGAAGCAGCCAAGTAGTTCCAAGTACTTTTCGCTATTTCATACATAGTTTACTGCTCGCTCACCAATGTGGAAGCAGCCAAGTAGTTCCAAGTACTTTTCGCTATTTCATACACAAATTAATGTGCTCGCTCACCAATGTGCAAGCAGCCAAGTAGTTCCAAGTACTTTTCGCTATTTCATGCACGGTTTAACGTGCTCGCTCACCAGCGTGGAAGCAGCCAAGTAGTTTCAAGTACTTTTCGCTATTTCATACACAAATTAATGTGGTCGCTCACCAACGTGGAAGCAGCCAAGTAGTTCCAAGTACTTTTCGCTATTTCATGCACAAATTAATGTGCTCGCTCACCAACGTGGAAGCAGCCAAGTAGTTCCAAGTACTTTTCGCTATTTCATACAC